>WOFM01001805.1:0-18921 GCA_011428145.1 Ericerus pela | reverse complement strand
AGGATAATTGTCTCCCCCTTGTTTTCATCATTTTTTTAATGATTAATTTATCTTTGCGATTTATTGCTTCCAGCGATATGGTATTGCCTTTTTCTTCTCTTTAAATACGTACCTAATCTTTCAGATTTGCATCATCACTGCTTTATCACTTTTTTATTGCCTACTAATGAGTTACGTGACAAATTTAATCGTTGCTTTAGGCATAATTTGAGTGTTAGAATTTTCATACAGGTGTCTTTTTTTTTTTTAATTTCAAAAAATATGCAAAACATATTAAAATCATGCCGAAATCATTAGTATTTTAAATATTGTTTGATCAACTGTTCCGTCCCGTTTTTGCAGACGATTCAGTTCGTCTACAAAAACGTGTCAAACAAATTATAGACAACTATTATTCCTAATTCTCGGAATAATAGCTGTCTATATTTCACCTAGCTTCTCACGATCAGACACCACCAGATATGCTGACAATGATGTGTCATCATATTTGGCGGATGTTCTGTATCACGCCACCTTTTTGGTCGGCCATATTTGATTGAAACAAAGGAAACGAAAGTAATGTCATATCTTCATTTCGAAGACATGTCATTCCTAAACCTACAGTCGAGTAGAGACGTTAGGGTCCATACTAGTGGTTATGGACATTAGGTTTCACTAGTATTAAGAAATAGTAATAAGTATAATTCTAAAGTGTTTGTAATAATTAAAGTGAAATATTAATAAAAGATAATATTCAGAAATTATCTTATTTGTCGAGGTAATTTAAAAGTATTGAATTACTCTCGCAACAAATTGGTGCCCGAACAAAAAAACCTTTGGAAGTAAAAATTTTTTTTTTATTAATTCAATTTAAATAAAATTTAAATTTTTCGTAAAATAAGTTTTCCAAGTTGTGTAAAAATATTTTTAATAGCTCGCAAATAATTGATTAAATTTTGCTGAGAGCAAATTATTTTTGTATAATTATTAAGTAAATCGTGGCTAAAATAATTCAAATAATCAAAGAAAATTAAACGAACGTCTACGAAATCAAATCTTTATTGCAGAGGACTACAGGCATTTGATCAAGACAAATAAAAATAAATCACTTAAAAATAAATTAATAACAAATAACAAATCTAAAAATAAACTTAAAACTAGATCGAAAATCCGGATCTGGTTCCTGAAATCAAAAAGAAACAAAGTCAGCCCAAGCAGGTATCCAAAACCACAGTGCAGAGAACAAGAAATCACTCACCAACAGTGTCAATCCGAACAAACCTTCCGATAAACTAGAGAATACTACAGAAAATTATCCGTCATCAAACTGTAAGCAAATTATAAATTTATCTTCCATTAATTCGGAAAAATTCGAAACTGTTATCGATATCGTAAATAATATTGTAAAATGTAAAATCTCCCAACCCTCGCGAATGTCTGAGAAAAGTGAAAGTACGAGTGCATCACTCCCGGATATTTTAGATTCGAAAGCCGAAGACAATATTTTAGAATCCGAAAATCATCCTAAAAATTTGTATGAGAATTTGTCTGAAGAAGAAAATTACCCACTCCTTGATAATCATTGGGGAAGTCGAGTGTCCACTTCGTTCCTCTATCGTGTGCTAAAAGCAGCTAAAGTAAAAAGGATAGAAGGTAGAACACGTATCAAACTTCAGAAAAAATTATACAAAGGTAGACATTCTAAACATTGGTTGTTAAATATATTATACTCAAACCCCAACACCGAGAAATTCGAAAGAACAAGTAATTTTGATAAATTAATCGAGGAAAGTAAAAGTTATCGTAGAATAACAAGAAGCATAAAAAATTAAGACCCCAATGAAGCAGAAGAAATCTTCTCCAATACAGAATAAGAAGATCTAGAAACTAAAGGAAAAAAGTTGGAAATAGAGAAAAAGAAAAAAGAAGAGACAGAAAGAAGATTAGCGAGACGAAGTCTTAGCTCCAGTTTTGAAAAACTCCTATCTAAAGTTTCACACCACGTGTCACCTAAAAAATTGATTTCGGTCACATCTGATTTCTCTCTCCCAAACGACGAAGACGAAATCTTCCTCGGAGAGCAATCAATATTAAACCAAACTTTTGTCGACAGACCCTCACAGTCTAGTGCTGATTTGTCGCCACTAGTCCCTCAAGGACAGGGAAAGTCCTCACAAACCAAAATTCAACATACAGTCCAAATTCACGTACAAAGCCCAGAAAATATAGATAAATCTAAAAATAAAGTTCCAGATTCATCTGTGGAAAATTTTTTCGACCCTATAAATTTATTACCCCCAGAGATAAGCGTGGAATTTCTCGATCAAAAAGAACCCGCATACGTAAATATAATAAATATTGAAAATAAAAACAACCCCTTCCTAAAATTAGAAATTAATAATATGACCCCAGAAAACATCGCTGAAAGTAACGCACGCTTGCTTTTGCAACAACAACAACAAGCAAGATATGCGGCAGCAAATGAAGCTTACACGCAACATAATCTAGCGATGAATAATTTTTGGAAAAGATCAGAAAGATGGACTCCGAGCCATTTTTCAAATGGCCCCGACAAAGATATTCTTGAATTCCTCTTCGAATACAAAACTCAGGCAAAAACTTTCGAAGCAACCGAATATGAAATGATAAGAAATTTGAATATAGCCATCCGTAGTACAGCTCTCAAACTATTCGCAGCTGAAAACGAAATAACCCCAGAAACCTCATGGTCAGAAGTAAAGAAAATTTTAACACGTATCTTTAAAAAGGATAAAGATACAGTCAAAAAACGTATCAAATCATTAAAATTTGACGATACATATTTCAGTACAAATGTACCAAAATTTTTCCGACTCTACAAACAACTCGATGCTACAATAAGTGAGAAGAAAATCTGTGACCTCTTACTCCCCAGACTAACAGGAGAAATGAGGAAATTTTTTGCATCCAAAAATCTCCAAACACAGAGTGAAATTTCAAAAACATTTATGGATTGGAAAGAATTTAAAGAAAAAGCTTTAGATTTAACCGATGTTCAGAAAACGGAAGAGATGTTGAACAAAGCTACAGAAACTATCGCCAAATTAACAAAACAGATGGAGGAGATGAAGGGCAAAGCTCCCGAGAAAAAAGAGCCAGTGAAACCAGTCACCCCACCTATATCTCCAACAGACCCCGTTATTGTGGCATTAGTAGAGGCAGGATGGAAACCCCCAAATGCAAATAAACGGAATCAGAACCAAAACAGAAATCAGACAACGGAAAATGAAAATGTAGAAAATAGACCTCGTAGAGAGAGAAATCTAAATAATAATAATAACGAAATTAATGATAATAATCCAAGAAGAAGACAGTCTAGAGAAAGAGAACCTAATCGTTCGCAGAATAATCAATATCCTTATAGACAACAAACGAGAGAATCTTATCGTCCTCAAAATAACGATAGATATCCTCAAAGGGAAGTAATCTGCTTCAACTGCGGAAGAAGGGGACATCTTTCCAGAGATTGTAGACTACGTAATCGTACTACACCTCCATTCCCGCAAAGAAATTTCAGACCACCACGATTTAATGGTAATAATTTTACATGAAACTTTGGTCAACCATTTGGCATTTATGGAACAACGCAACAAAATGGTTATGCACAGGCATACAATGCCCCAATGATAAATACACAATCATGGGCAAATACGACAAATTATGCATTACCATCGTATAACTTGCAAACCCCAGATGTAGTTCCAAGTATTCAACAACAGAACTTCACTCAGCAGCCAAAAAACTTGCAGTAGAGCCCGTTTGCTCTCTACCAGTTAATGGCAATGACTTTTGGGCTTGTAATGGCAACATCCATCATCCAGACTGCGCTGCTCTCCTAGTGTTAGATCCACACGCGCCGCATAATCGGAAAATTCATATCCGTAGTGCATCAATGAAATTAGTCAGGGCGAGACGTAAATTAATCGTCCCCTGCAACATTGTGAGCCGTGAAGAGTATGAAACACAGGGAACAGTTGACAGTGGCTCTGAAGTGACGCTTGTACAACATGACCTTGTAAAGGATAATGTGATCAGACCTGCAAGAGTATGTATGGTAGCCACTAACAACAGCGCAATAATCGTCATAGGAGTCGTAGAAATCACCATAAAAATGGGTGACCTCCTCCTTGATGTGGAAGCATAGGTAACCTCTGAGGTGACCACACCTTTACTTCTCGGATACGACTTTTTAGATCGACATAAGGCCGATATTTTATTTAGTAAGAAATTATTTAGAATAGGACCGCCATGGAAGCGTGAAACATTTAGTATAATTAAGTTTAAGGAAGAAAATTGTGAAGGTTTTATTAGAGCAGACAAAGATTTCTGCATAGAAGTAAATAAGGAATATTATGTAAACCTGGATCCAGATATGGGAAAAGCAGATCCAGATGAGTGGTTTTTAACAAGTTATGGTTTAAAAGGCGAATATATTGTTGATGATTTAGGATGGCCAACCTTAAGATTCTACAGTCCACACTTCGACACCCAGATCGCACAAGGGACAGTTTTAGGACGCTATAGGCTTCGACAGCCGACTATGCGGGATTGTCAGACCAATTCCGTCCGCCATGGCCAACCCAGCATCCAACGCATTACGTCGGGGGATACTGTGGGTAACCAAGGTGAGGAGGTTGATATGCTAAAACTTGTCCGTATAACCCGATCTGATGACAGCGTTATCCACGACAATGAAGGAACAAAAGTAAATATTAATAAGAATTTAACGAAGGAAGAAAAACAGGCAGTAGTAAGCTTTCTAAAAAAATATATCCATATATTTACGGAAGAACCTGCCATGGTAAAACCTACAAAATTGAAACCGGCACATGTCTACTTGAAAACAGACGAGCCAATTCAACGTAGAAATTACCATATGGGAATTTTTGAAAAAAGAGAAATTAAAAAGAAAATTAAAGAATTTGAAGAATGTGGTATTATTAAGAGAGCAAGCTCTAGATATGAGAGCCCAGTATTTGTTAAGAAGAAATCAAATGGAATTTATAGATTATTAGTAGATTATAGAGGTGTAAATGAAATAGTAAAAAAGGAGACGAGCAGAGTACCTCGTCTCCCTGAAATTTGGGATGCGTTACAAGATAAAAAATACTTTGTAACAATCGACCTCAATCAGGGATATTACCAAATTCCCCTTGATGAAGAATCAAAAGCGGTAACAGGAATAAATGTTGGAGGAGTAAGCAACCTATTTAACTCCATTCCGATGGGATTAAGTGCGAGCCCCAGCATTTTTCAAAAAACCATGACTGACTTACTTAACCATATCCTAGAAGACAAAGTTTTGGTCTATCTAGATGATATGTGTGTTTTTGGCGAAACATTTGAAGAAACATTAGAAAATTTAGAAGAAGTCCTTAAAGTACTAGTTGAAGCAGGTTTACTAATTAAAACCAGTAAAAGTAGCTTCTTTAATAAAAGTATCGAATATTTAGGACATAAAATTTCGTATAATAAATTAGAACCGTTAGATAAAAACATCAAACCGATTTGTGAATCTCAACCACCGAAAACATTACGTCAACTACGAAGATTTATTGGTTTAGCGAATTATTATTGAAAAATGATAAAGAACTTTTCGCAAATTACAGCACCATTAACAGACTTAACAAGAAAAGAAAATGTTAAAGCAAATAATAAAATAGCATGGAATGACGAAGCACAAAAAGCCTTCCACAAAATAAAAGAATTGATTACGTCAGATCCAATTCTTACAATCTACGATCCTGATGCTGAAACATACGTCGAAGTCAACGCCTCAAAAACAGCCATAGGAGCAGTAATAATGCAAATAGACATAAAAACAAAAGAACCACACCCTATAGGATATTTTTCAAAGAAAATTCCTAAGAATCAACAACATTTATGTTCTTTTGATTTAGATATGTTGGCTATCACTGAAACTTGTGAATATTTCAGAGAATTTTTAGTCTACAAAGAATTTAATATTTTTACAGATCATGAACCTTTAACATACCAAAGTCGAATGAAAAAAAACCAAACGCAAGACTAAATAGGTTAATTTCGAAATTAGGAGAATTCACATTTAAAATCAGACACATTAAAGGCGAAAATAATATAATTGCTGACTATCTATCCCGTCTAGAAGAAGAAGAAGAGGACAATTATGCAGAATTCCGAAACGGTCAATTCATAATACCAGAAGGAACACCTGATCCTCCAAATATTGTCAAACAAGAGAAAAAAATCAAAGCAATAACACGTAGGATGAAAAAGAAAGAAAAAGAAGCAGATGTAGAAAGTGACAATTCGGAAGACGATCGAAGTTCCATCCTATCCGATATTTCAGAAAGATCTGGAAACTCCGATGCGTCTACAAATTCTCAACTTTTCGAACTTTCAGAAAATTCAGAAATAGAAAACCCAATTAATATAACAGATCAAGAAATCCACATTTTATGGAATTTACAACGTGAAGATAAATATTGGGGCATTATAATAAAAATTTTAGAAGGTGGTAACGAAAAAGAGTTAAGAAAAAATTTAAAAAACAAGAAAATCACGCAATCTAAACCCATTTTTCCTTGATGAAAATGGAGTTTTATGGAAAAATAATGATAACTGTATATCACTATGCCGTACCAGTAATTCCTGACTCCCTCATACCTCAGATACTAAATATATGTCATGAGAGTCAAAGCGGGGGAGGACATTTTGGAATTCGTAAAACTCTTGCCAAAATGCGTACTCGATACTACTTTACGCAAATGCCTAAAATAGTCTCGAGGCATGTACGTTCGTGCCATCAGTGCCAAATTAATAAGAACATTAACGAAAAATATGGATACTTAAAACCAATTAATCCTGAAGAATGCATACCACTTGCACATATTCAAATTGATTTCATCGGAAAATTTAACACAAATAACGAAAAGAAATTTGTCATAGTGGGTATAGACAAAGCAACAAAATACTGTTGGACTAAAGCAGTAACTCAACCAAACGCGCATTCAGTAATTAAATTTTTGAAAGAAATCGTACGTCATTATGGAAAACCAACGAAGATCACGTGTGATAATGGAACTCATTTTTCATACGAACACGTACAAAATTATTGTAAAAATAACGGTATTAAAATATTCTACTCTACATCATATTCACCGCAAACTCAAGGACAAGTAGAGAAAATGAACGAAACGATAAAAAAAATGTTAGCGAAATACGAGAGTACCGATAGCGAAGAATGGCCAGACCACGTGCATAACGTAGCCTTGACCTATAATATGACACCTATCGAAGGATTAAATAATCACGATCTATTTTATCTAATGCACGGTTATAAAGGAGAACCCCCTATAAATTTGATTATTCCATCACCACTTATCAGCAAAACCAGAGAAGAACAGATAAGTGAAGCAAATAAAATTTGAAAAACAATCCCAAATTTAGATAAAGAAAATGCAATAAAATATTCAGAACGTTATAATAAGGGAAGAAAAGAAATCTCTTATAAAACTAATGATTTAGTTCTTTTGAAAGCACCGATAAATTATGGAAAAGGCAAACCAAAATTTCTAGGACCATATAGAATAGTAAGAAAAGTTTCAGATTTAAACTATATTGTTCGCATACCCTCTGATGATGAAAATAGTACTGATGACACAGTGCATATAAGAAGACTTACACCTTATAATGCCCGGTGTGATGCTAAATTACCATCAAATATTGAAAACACTATATCCGATAATTCAGAATCTGAAGAAATTATTCCTAATCCAAAAAGAAAAAGAGGTAGGCCGAATAAAGAAAGGAGCTCTGAAGAAAATGAATCAGAAGATGAAATTAAAATCATTGTCAAACTTCCAAGAGGAAGACTACGAAAAGGAATACTAAAGAAAGCTGGTAATAAAAATAAAAATAGTAAAAAAGTGACATTTACTGAAGAAGCCTTATTAAAAGGAAAAAATTGTTCAGAATGGAGAAAGAAATTTGAATTAAAAGACCCAGAAAAGAAAAGGATAACTTTACGAAAGATTCAATCGATTACCCAAAAACAATGTTTGGAAGAAATCAAATTGTTCAATAGGTGTGATGAGGGAAAAAGTATAAAACAACCTTTGTCTCTACCTACCCAACCTTTCTCACAAGATATTAGGAAACCGAGTGAGTTAAGTTTAAAAGAATACGTAAAGAGATATTCAGAACCACCACCCGAACCATTGTATTATAACACTTGTAATTTAATTCCTAATAACTATAGATAAGATATGTTGTAAGGACTATTTACGTATATATTTTCTCCCATCAAAAAGTATAAAATTTAAAAAAAAAAAAAAAGAAACACCAACTACCAATCCTCCTGCGCTTCTTGAGTAAGGGCCTCTCCAACCTCTGGCTTGACCTCGCCTTGCTCCGTTGCCTCAGGATGATCGGCCGGTTCAACTTCCGGAGAAGCTGAACAACGTCTGAATCGTTGGTGTTGGGGAACTAAAAACATGCGCTGATTGGAAACGATCATTTTACATGGTCCGGCACTCAGTTCACTCCTCAGATCAGCTCCTCGCAGGACACGACAATTGTGAGAAATGGTTAGTTTCTCTGATGGTTCCAACACGCGAATAACCTCAATGAAATGAGGCGTGTCGTTGATTATGATCTTTCGGCGGTAAAAACGGACAAGATAATCAACGAGATATTGAAATTGAGATCTGTCCATGATCGTGTTAGCATAAGCTGTGTTTGTACTCGCAAACCGAACTTTTGCGCCAAAATTAAGAGGCTTCATCGCCATTATAACAGCAGCTAGAAGATTTAGGCCAACGGCATACCCAGTAATATCGGACGGATTCACGTCAAGCGTGGAAAAGCAAACCACAGTACCTTCCCACCTTCATAGGCTTGCCTCTGGGAAGAGGAAGCTGAACTGTGAAGCAAGCTGGACCATTGATTGCAAACAGCACTCACACAGACTCTGAGGCATCACGTGCCTCCACAATCCAAACGAAGTATTCAGAGAGTCGCCAGGGAAATTTTTTCGATACGCATCTACTCCGGTTGGACCATAATCAGCCGACAAAAACGAGTGTAAGGCTTTGAAAATTTTCCAAAGACCAACCACCCCAGTGAAAAGACATGGACAACGCGGAGACCAGCAACGTAAATAAGGCAGAGACACTTGCGTAAGCATGAAACTTTCAGAAGTCTCAACCATTCCATTATCCGGAACCATGAATTTAGTCAATGCACGCAACTCAGACGGAGTTGGATACATCAGGACATCTTGAAGAATGTCCTCACTGGCACGATCCGTACCCAAACTCATGATTATGTTAAATTCTTAGAACAATTCTTTACTAAGTTTCATAAAAAAAAAACAAAAACAAAAAAACTAATATCAAAACTTAAAAAAAAAAAAAAAAATTACGAATAATAGGAATTCAAATTTATAAATCTAAAAACGGACGAGGACGGAGAAAATCAAGACGAACCAAAAGATCTAATACACCGAGAAGACTGTCATACCTCCATATATATCCGAATTGTAAAGCAAGATGAATTCTTGCTGAACAATTGAAATATACTGGAGTCCGCCATCTCCCAAGATCTACCCTTGATGGTAGTAGTGCAAACCGAATTCCAGAGTCCCACACTAACACAGATGTAGTAATTTCCGCACATATGTAGATTTTTATGAGAAAGAAATAAAAATTGAGAAAATATTGTGCATCGATATACATTTTTCGCACTTTACCTTTTTTCCCTCGCGTCAAATGATAACAACTAAATAATGTACCGACAAATGTAATACTGCGTTTAACAGCAAAATTTCATGTGATTTGTAATGATTTCAGACCATAAGATGATAAATCACGCCGTTATCGTTTTTATCATAATTACCACATTTGCAATCGAAACGAGGAACACAAGCTTAAAAACGAAGATTAGTGCATCGTCAGAAGCTTATTTTGAGCTAAACAAATTCAGCAAGGCCTATGAGAAAACAATTCCCATATTGTATAGTCTGAAAATTCCAAGAAGACAGAACATAGAAATACCAGAATGGCCAGAAGAAATTAATAAACTGCAAAGTTGCACATCCAGAGAAAATACATGGTGCATACAGAGATCGAAAAATATACTACAAATCCTAGACTTAATTACGGAAATTCAGCGAATTAACGAAGCTATAATCAAAGAATTCGACAGAGAACCTTCAAAACGAGTTAAACGTGGACTACAGATTCTCGGTGACTTTGAAACATGGTGTTGCAATGTCATGACACTCTCGCAAGGCAACGATTTCATTGAAAATGAGAAAAATTTAAAATTTCAATACAAAAAATTACGAGAATCCGTGATAGAAAACCATGCTGAATTATTAAATATCACAAAAGATATCAAAAATTTCGAAAAAGTAGAATTCGACAACTCTAAAATTTTAAAAGAAAACGTTCAGGCATTAAAAGACGCGATCCAAAATCAAAATAAAGAAATAATCATTGAAGCCAGAAGAGAACTCATCTTTGACACAGCTAGAACTATTCATGCTAGTTTAGTTACCAAAAATGCTAAACTTAGCCATTTGTTCCTCTCCTGTAAAAACAACCATCTACCAGCGGCAATTATTAATGAAACAACTTTTAAAAAAGACTTACTAAAAATCAAGAAAATAGCAGAAAAATCAAATTTCGCAGTAGTTCTAGACGAAAAATCAATCCAGTCCTATTACCGAACAAAATTAGTAAATTGCTATGTAATAGGAAACAAAATAGAAATAAAAATAAAAATTCAACTTCAAAATCTTCACGCGAAATACGACCTTTACAACTTTATTCCATTGGCATTTCGTACGCATGATAACAAAATTTGCTCCTGGGATCAAGAACCATCGATCTTATCCCACAACAAATTTGATGGGTCAATAAGAATTATAATGGGAATAGACATCGACCTTTGTGGCAAACATAGCTTGTTATGTTTTCTTCCACAAGACCGTACAACTAATAATAAAGACAATTGTGCAAGAGCCCTATTTCAAGGAATGAAATATGAAGAGATAATAAAGAAATGCACATTTAAATGCGAGACAAATCATGATGAGATCGTAGTCAAACAAATCGAAATGAACCAATTTGCAATCACAAATGCTAGAAATCCATTAATATCAGTCAATACGGTAACAAAAACGAGCACCAGTATAACTATCAACGACTCATGGCCTGGAGCAACTCTACTAACAGTTCCGTGTATAGTAGAAATCCAACAGTTACAAGGAGAAAACAACAAAGAAACAATCATCCCAGCAGGATTCTCCTGTATAAATAATCCAGATAAAGAAATTCTTATTGAACATCACCTACCGCTAGTTTGGACAAAATACCAATTTATGGAACTTGATTTTGGCCTACATCAATCGTTCAAATTCCCAAATATGTCGATTGCCTATAATAATAAATGGCATGACAACATACCGTATATTTCACCAATAACTCCAATTCATAAGTTCGAAGAAAGACTGAAGTCAGCGGAACTGAAAATTCCTGATTTAGGATACCAGGATACAATAAACACTGTACACTTTCTGCTAATCGGCTGGTGTAGTTTATTAACACTCGTAGTAGCCATATTGGTCTACGTGAACCTTAAATTAAATTGTGTTGCTATCAATGCGCACAATCAAATAAACGATTTGGCATTGGGAGCAATACGTCGTTGATGGTCCATAATTTTAAGTCTATTATTGTAATAAAATATAATAAGTTAACATTAAAAAAGCATAATAAATTTGATTATACCAAATTATATCTATAAAATTAATTTGAAAAAATAAATTTCTATGCTTAAATGAAAAATTTTATATTTTTAAGCGATGATGAATTCCTCAACGTAAAATTAAGAGATATTTGTGAAAAGATAATATTGTTTTATGACTAGAATTAAAGATATAATAGAGTACAATGATAAACTTTCAGGAACACAAAATTTAACGAAGCAGGAGCTTCGGGCTTTCTTTCGCCCGGGGATCTTTGTTCTGTCCTGTTTTTGTAGACGATTCAGTTCGTCTACAAAAACGTGTCGAACAAATTATAGACAACTATTATTCTTAATTCTCGGAATAATAGCTGTCTATATTTCACCTAGCTTCTCACAATCAGACACCACCAGATATGCTGACAATGATGTGTCATCATATTTGGCGGATGTTCTGTATCACGCCACCTTTTTGGTCGGCCATATTTGATTGAAACAAAGGAAACGAAAGTAATGTCATATCTTCATTTCGAAGACATGATCATTCCTAAACCTACAGTCGAGTAGAGACGTTAGGGTCCATACTAGTGGTTATGGACATTAGGTTTCACTAGTATTAAGAAATAGTAATAAGTATAATTCTAAAGTGTTTGTAATAATTAAAGTGAAATATTAATAAAAGATAATATTCAGAAATTATCTTATTTGTCGAGGTAATTTAAAAGTATTGAATTACTCTCGCAACATCAACCTTAATTTTTATTAAATTTAGACTGATCACTACATTCGACTTATGTAGGTTTGTGAATTTGTCTATTTAAAATCACTACGAACAACACCACCCTAAAAACACCTATGATAACCTATGATAATGCAAATAAAAATATCTTCTTTGACTGAACGTAGATGCTTCTGAAACAATGAGTAGGTATCTTGTTTCTATCACTCAGTAAAATAAAATTGGTGGTGAAAAAATTACAAGTTCTTGTTGTCTTGATCTGATTTTGTATCTTTGAATCCGACTTTTATATTTTTTGATAAATTTTCTTTTGAACTGCTGTCATCTTAAATTATTATTTTAGGAACGATTTCCTCATCCGTACTTCAGTTTTTGCAGCTCTACGTCAATCACGATTCTAGTTACATCAAAATTAAATTCAATGATAAATTTATTTACGTAAGTACTTCTTTGATTTAGATTAAAATTGTGTCCCCGTAGATGGATTTTCAGTAGGATGGAAGGCAGACACCCCAACACACTTCTTCCGTGTCTCATAATTTGACTATCTTCCAGTAACAGTTTTTAATGTTGAACTTTTTTTTTTAATATATTCAAATCAAGTAACTACCTATGATTTCTCGGCGAATTCATCAAGGAACCGTTAACTTCTTAAAAATAGCCATTTAGAGTTTATAATCGTTCAAGTCGAGGTAACGGTGTCGTAATTTTTGTTTATAAAATCAAAACACGTTCATACAATCATCGATACTCGCTCAATTGATAGAATATATTTATAATTAGTAATATGCATTCGTGTTTATCGTCTTTTAATTGTCAGAATGAAATTAAGAAAAAGTGTCTCTGTTATTCATACACGTACCTATGTGTACCTCGTTGAACTTTCTTCGGGCCAGCATAATGTCAGCTTTACACTTGAAAAGATGGTCGGCTACGAAGAGAGTTTTAATATCGCCATGGAAGTTTTACTCTATTAAGTAAGAGATTAACAAATTAGAGAAATAAGATATTAAAAAAAAATCTAATGAATTTTTGCGGCAAAAGGTCTTTAATGATGAATGCTTTATAGGTTTATCCTTTACGTGCGGAAGAGTTTTAAGTTTACAGTTTTAAAAATGTTGACACGAACAACTTGTGGCGTAGCCAAAGGGTAGCTATGTATGGATATCTGGTAGATTTGACATTTTTCTTTTTTTCTTTTGCTTCGTATATATTTGATTATCATCGTAATTATATTGGACTCATTATTTTAGAAGTTCTTCTTAAAGCCAACCGTAGAAGAAGAAAAAATTACGTCATTCTTACGTTACCGGCAGCAGCAAGTTTACTACTTTTTTGATTGTTTTTATTATGTTTATTTTACTTTGTTTTTTTCATCCTTGCGGTAACTTAATTTTTATTCATTACTTACCCAATTTTATTACGTTGTAAAAAAAAGTAATGAAGAGCCGTACCTAAACATAGATTATATTGCCTTAACGACTTTGTATTAATAAATTGGTGGTCACCTCATTTTATCTTAGAATTCATTTCCGTCTCTGAATTTACGTTTAGAGTTACCTGCACTGAAAAGGAAATTTGTTTCTATACATTTAACTAATTTTTTCCGCATAGTTTGTCCCATTTTTCCAAATTAGGATACTTACCTACTAAAAAAATTCTGCGTAGCCTATATTTCGTTTAAAATATTTTAAAAGATATTGATTTTTTTTTTCCGCTCTCTTTTTTTCTAACAAGTTTTTATTACGTGAGAGCGACTACAGATATGGCTATAGTTTACATAACTTAAGCTAATCGGCAATTTTTTTGTTGGATAGTGTTATGAACGTTACAACCGTGAGGTTTCAGCTGCACTACATTTGTATGAATATTGTTCGATTGAAAGGCGAAAAAAACGATAGTCAGAGTCGGTCTCCGTGTGGTGTATTGCGATCCATCGTTTACACGCGGTATTTATCTTGTTAATTGTTGTTGATATGTTGTTTAATTATTCAAACCGTAATAATTTTGTGGTTTTTGACAAATAATTATTCAACAGCGGCGAATAAAATTCAGTCATTTCGCGAGGTATATATACCTACAATTAATTTATCAACTGCGGATTCTGTATCATAAATTCAGTCGTCGAATATCTGTGCTTCTACCTCTGATTCTGGATCCCGTCTTTAACATCTGTTCATTCATTTTAATTTATTAAAAATTAATTATTTTGCCTCAAATTTCATCGTTTGTTTGGTTTTGGATTTGAGCAAGTTGACATTTAGAAAAAACTTATTTTTTCGTTAATTGACCATATTTCGTGAAAGAAAAATAAACGAAAACATTTTTCTCAGTGTACACTTTTGAATTCCGGCAAAAATTGGCTCGAAAATCCAATTGGTTTATAAAATTTTTTTCTTATATAATACATGATCCGAAAGGCCACGTTTACGCTGGTATTTTGTGAGTGAAAATTAGATCTCATCATCGATGAATATCTCGTTGTAAAGTAAAGCCATCTATGTAAAAACGTGAAGCATTTTTTTACATGGAAGCACGTTCATTTTTCATCGAGGTAGAGGTTGTACTTTCTGAATGAAACGTTGAATCTTCTACGATAAAGCCGGGAATACACTTTTCGCTGTTTCGCATTTCGCATTTCGCCATTTCATCCTTTTTCGCAGCTGTTTCACGTTTTCACTGTTTTTCATGAAAAATCTGTACACATTTTTTACATTTTCACCGTTTTATGTTTTCTCCTCATACTCTTGGTGAAAAAATACTTTTTTCGCCGAAATTTCCTTTGATTTCCGCCCAAAAACCGCTCAAGGTGAAAAACATGGCGAAATAGGAAAAAATCTTTTTCACCCTTTTTCGCGAAAAAATGCCAGCTCACTTTTCGCGAAAAAGGATGAAATGGCGAAATGCGAAACAGCGAAAAGTGTATTCCCGGCTTAAGAAACTACACAAAATATCAACCTTCTTAAGCCGGGAATACACTTTTCGCTGTTTCGCATTTCGCCATTTCATCCTTTTTCGCGAAAAGTGTGTTGGTATTTTTTCGCAAAAAAGGGTGAAAAAGATTTTCTCCTATTTCGCCATGTTTTTCACATTGAGCGGTTTTTGGGCGGAAATCAAAAAAAATTTCGGCGAAAAAAGTATTTTTTCACCAAGAGTGTGAGGAGAAAACATGAAACAGGATGAAAATGTGAAAAGTTTGTACAGCTTTTTCATGAAAAACAGTGAAAACGTTAAATAGCTGCGAAAAAGGATGAAATGGCGAAATGGCGAAATGCGAAACAACGAAAAGTGTATTCCCGGCTTTATAATTTTTGTGAAAGACTGATCAGACTTTTAACGTTTCGTTGCTTTCTGTTTATTAATTATATAAAATATCTTCTTCTACACGGTTCAAAAGTGAGTTTCATGACTCGGGAATTACTCACTCGCTGCGTTCGTTTCGCAAACTTCCTTCAATGTAAAAACTCACTTTCGAACCTTAATGTGTAATATAAGTACCTGCTACTTTAAATAAGTAATTCACGATCGACAAATAAGTGCCTCATGGCTTTCTTTTTGTTAAATTTTCATAAAATTCTCAATTTTAGAAACTTCATGACCCTGTCACTTGCATAATTTCGTGAATACGCTACTGGTTTGAGTATAATTTCTTATTATTTTTTCGTACGTCTGCCCAAACCATGGGTATTTTTTATCCTCTCATTCTTTAATTTTGTTAATTGGACCATACAATATTAAGTTGGTGCGCACAATGCATTCAAGTCGAGTTGAATTTCGGAAATTTTTCGAGAAATTAAATTCTAAATTCATTCATTTTAGACAAACTTTTAGTATAATACGTGCCTAATGCCCTCCGCTTCCTTAAAAGGTGAACTGAGTTTGAATGTTTCATAATTTTCCCACCTTCTGTTATTGAGTATTACTATTTACATCAGAGTTTGCTCTATTTTTTTTCACTAATAAAATGGTTCGTTATAGGGAATTCGCAGTGTTACATTAAATTTAAAATACATATTTCCGTTTAAATCCATAATTTTCAATTTTATTCAGTGTACCGGTCTTCATGGTAAATATCTCTTCGCTTTTTGTATCTATGAATTGAAAAGCCAATTCCAAAACGTGCCTAGTCTATAAACGTGAGTTTTGAGTTGGAAACATTATCTGATGGCTGAAACCCTGAAACCCTTCCCTACATATAAACACTTAAAAAGGAATTGTAAATATAATACGGTTTTGAAGATTCAGGCGTTGAAAAATCGTATTCGATTTGCTTGTTGACATTAATTTTGTTAAATTTTAGACTGTTACGTTTGTTCTAGCGGCCAGAAAATATAGAGTATTCCGAAACGGTGCAAAAATAAAATTCTGACGATTCTTCATACAGTAGGCCTATAGTGTATTTGCAGTACTACATTTATAGAGTAACCTGGGTCTTCATTATATGATGCAAGGCTAAAACGTGCTGAGTCCATGTTTGAAGTAAAACTTTTTCTTGCGCGTTGGTAGTAAATCTTCAGTGCCAAATGTTGAGAAAAATCCTGAAATACGATATAACGTGGTTTTAAGTCCCTAAAAACACTTTCATATTTCAACAAAATTTTGTATAAATTGATTCTTTCATTCTTCATTTTCGAGGACCCATTCTGTAGATGGGGTGTAATATTTATATTTCCAATTCGCTTCCAGGTATTTTATGTCGTTTAGATCCGTACTCTAGAAGGTATTGACTGATTACAATGCCATCGAGTTGCTGCTCTTTTACAACTTAGTATCCTTTTTTGTTACTCGTATGCATTGAAGAAAGTTGGAATGTTGCATAATTGAGGAAAACTTTGGGTATATGCGACATACTCAGAGGTTTTTTTAGTTATGCGACCTCACTTGAGGTTTCTTCAGTAGTACTAGTAAAATGGAGTCTCGTCCATTTTCGCATGAAATATCCGTTGAAAGAGTTTAATTTGAACCACTCTCCTGCCACCGCTATTTTGGCAATTGGAACAATCAATACTACATACATGTAATAATTAGCCATTTCGCGAATTCATCTAGTTCGCATATTGCGTAATGTGGGTATGTTTGTCTTGTAGATTTTGTTTTGGCACGTTGTGAACGCACCTTCACGTCGGAACTTGTTTCGATTTTTATAACCGGTTCCATCCGAATAATAATATGTAATTAATAAATGTGTTGGCTCGTTCTTATTCTCAAAACTTCTATAATCACGTCCCAGTTATTACATATTACACACAAATTTTGGAATTTATTTCTACGGAAGATGTCGAAGATGTATGAAGTGAAAAGTATTACTGTTCTGAATTGCGGTCTTACTCCATCTCGTTCGAATTTCGTGAAGCACGTGCTAATTTCGCGTGGTTGGTCGTCATTACGTGAATTTGCGAAAAATTACTGTTCACAAAAAAGGAACGGAAGAAAAAATTCGCCTCGTTTGTAAAATTTCCAATCAATAATCGGACATTTTAATCGTTGCGAAGAGTGATTTCAATGTCCAATTTATCTAGCAACAGATCAACGCGATGTGTAGACCACAGCTACAGTAGAACTTCAGAACCTGTTTGGTCGCATTAAAAAGGGAATAATCGAATATTTATTAAAATTTCAGTCGACTCTTACTTAAAAAAAGCTAATATTACATTCCGCGAGATTGAGATAAATGTTGTAAACTGTGCTAACTCTAGAGGGAGGCTGGGAGAGTGAGTGGTATGGAGTTACTGTCGTTAGTCAGGATTCCGTAGAACTTTTTTGGTTGCCGTTTGTGGTAAACGCTGGTTGACTCGCATTGTTTTCATAGTAGTGATTGAAGCTTTTTAGGTTGTGGTCTATGTGGCGTAGAGGTTAGATGCTCGACTGTGTAATCGAAACGTCGTGAGTTCGAGACCAGTCACCCCGTCATTTTACCGACCCAAAATGGCGGTGTGTTCTTTACGATTCTGTTGGTGCCACAGTGAGTGATTTAAAAATACATGCTTGGTAGACAGTTGGGCAATGAATCCCAAACATCCTCTCCCACTCTAACATCAGTTGTAGTATCCTCCAGACGCTGGGTAAAATGATCACATAGCCAAAGCCCAAGTGAACAAAAAATTTTTCGTTGTTAATTGGTGTGACTATGAAATTTTGAAACCAGCTCTTCATCTATTTGCGCATCTTGGTCTCATATCATCTCTTTTTGGAACAGTAGTTGAGGAGAGTTTGTGGATGACCATAAAAGTGCGTGTCAGTTGCGCTACGCGGTTGTCATTGGTCCTCTCTTTTTTTATTGACAAATTTGAGACTCATTTAGAGGATCGATTTCAAATCGACACATATAATGAAAAAACTTAACATAATAAGATCTTGATTTTTTCGAAATTTCATTGTACAAATGCTTTCATATTTAGCCTATTCCGATTAATGTTAATTTTTTTCGGACTTAA
>WOFM01001804.1:0-10559 GCA_011428145.1 Ericerus pela | reverse complement strand
TATGGCGGGGAGATTTACACGTTGCCAGTAACTAAAGGCAAATATGAAGAGATGATGAAGGAGGTAGCAAAAAATAAAGGTCAAGCTATAGATTTATCATTGGAAGTAGAGGACAGGGCACGAGATTTAATTAGTAACACGCACAAAGTATCAGGAGCAGAAATAGAGAGAGTTACTGAACTAGGTGGTGAGAAATCAGAAGCATCAGCGTCAATAACAGCAGAGTTAAAAGAGAGTGCGTTATTGATTAAAAATCCTGATGCTTCAGAGCATGAGAAACCCGAGTACCACAAGGCACAAATAGCGAAGTACAAGAAGATATTAGAAGAGTATATAGAGCCGGCACTAAACTTGCGCGATCAAGAAAGAGAGAAAATATTACAATTAACTAAAAAATGTCTCACTGATGCTAAATACAAAGAGTTTGAGTCGTATATCAGAAAGACTGCAGAGCAGCATATTGAATTGCACCACGAGGCATATTTAAAAGAAGCAGATGGAGGTAAATCCTTAAAAGAGCTTACTGAAATCATGAATAATATAGGCTATAAGAGTTTTACATCAGAGAACAGGCAGGATAGTTCTAGGGGAGCAGTAGGAAAAATCAAAGATGTTTTAAAAGCAGGTGGAAAATTGGGGTTCAATATTGTGTTAGAAAGCTTGAAAGCTGGTGGTTTTGAGAATTATATAAAGCAGAAAGCTATAGAAGAGTCAAAGAAAGTAGGAAGCTACGTTGCAAACAGTATAGCTGATAGAATTAGAGCAACTTTGTCAGACAAAGCACAAAATAGTGCTAGCACTAGCAGTAGTGCTGCTATCAAGCAAAATATGATTGACAAGAATGGCACTACATCAAAATCTCATGGGATGCAGATATGATACTATATTTACTGCCATAATATTTAACAATAATTAAAAGTGTATGTGTATAGATATGAATAAGAATTTTAATTTAAAAATAATTGACGGTATAACGTGCGATGTTAAGGATTTGCTGCAACGTCAGATAAATAGTAAGACCAAAGGTATAGGATTGATCATATGTCAAAGATTAATAGAAATGTTGCCGGATAATCCTTATATTTACTGTTATCAAGGATATTTATTAGATGAAATAGGTAGAGAAGAGGAAGCTTTATGTTCATTTGACAAAGCTTTAGAATTAGGTTTAAAAGAGGCTACTATATATGGTTTTAGGGGTGAGCTATTATTTTCTTTAGGAAGATTAGAGGAAGCATTAACATCATATAAGACAGCAACATTGATGGAAAATAATAATGCTAATTACTATGCCCGCATAGGTGGTATTTATTCTATATTAGGTAATTTTGATGAAGCTATCACTCAATTACAAAAAGCAATTAAATTAGAGCCTAAAGAATTCTTATATCAATTTATTTTGGATCTAATATTAGAGGAGCAAGGTAAAAGCTAAATAGTTCTACCTTGTTTTTTGGTGTTGCTATTAGATATAGCAATTGTCTTAACCTCTGATTTTGGCTGAGGTGTTGATATATTTTGCTTAATTCTATCAAGCTTTTTGAAATCATCTGTGGGTAGTGTTTGCAATGATTGTGTAATATTAATTGACTGTTCTTGCGATTTATTTCTGCCAATAATTTGATCTACAGAGCTATCAAAATAATTAGCAAGAGCGAGGATAGCATTACTACCTAATGAGTTAAAAACGCGATGTTCTTTAATAAAATCAGCTATAAAACCGCCATTAAAACCAATATCTAGGCTCAATTTATTAAGAGAGATATTATGTTGTTTTGTTTGAGTTAAAATGAATTTTTTTAAATTAGCATCGATAGTTTCAGGATCAAAAGGTTTATCATAATTATTTTTTTGTATTTTATCATAATATTTTGGATCGCGTCCCATTACTTCATCAAGAGAACAATTAAAATAATTAGCAAATTTAATTAGAGTTTTGATATGAGGATTACTTTTTTGCCCAAGTGTTATTGGCATGATAGTCTTATAATTAATACCACTATCTTGAGAAAAAGCTTTTTTATTTAATTTTTTTTCTTGTAGTTTTTGTTTTAAAAATTTTTCTACTGAATATTTTAACGACATAATATAGTATTGAATGTTGAATTTTTGTTGTTGACTTATTTAAGACAGTATTTTACTATGTAAAGTATAGTTATACTTAATATAAATAACCAAGCAAGCAAAAAATACATAAAAAAAGAGAAAAAAGTTTTTTATCTCTTAAGTAAGTAACAAATTTTCCAGAAGAGATACTTACCTAAGAGTCCAAAAATCGTCAAAAATGCGAACATTTTTAACAACCATTGAGGTAGTCTCATGCTAAACCAAACTAATCAGAAAATCAAGCTCTTTGAGCATCAATTTAATCACCAAACAACACTAAGCAACGAAAAATCACCCTATCCAGAAGAAGATGAGAGTAGTTATTTAGCACCATTATACTCAACAAATAGCATGGTAATTGATAACTATCTCCAACTTGTTACATATTTTGTGTGTGTGCCGTAGCAAAGCTATAGAAGAGATGGTGGTAGGTCCACCGAGATCGGTTATCGAGAGTTGGTCTCAAACTACCTTAAGCGGCTGTGGTTAAGAGCGATGGTCGTGAGCATTAAGGAAAATCAAAAAAAAACTTTTTGGTGAAGTAAGGATTAGAGAGATGAATGAGAGTGAACTACTATAAGCGTCGTAAATGATAATAGTATCAAAACCTAGGGCTACACATTCTCTAGGGATAAGCTTATCGGCTACTCGGATGTTGGGTAAGCGGTACTCGGTGTATAGGTGGCATGAATCTAATCTAGGCTCTTTTATGGAACTGCGGGAACCAGTCGTACTGATGTAAAAGTAGAATATCAAGCAGGGTGACTGCAAGATAAAGAATACTAAAGCAGTGCACTGGGGCGGATCACTTTGTAGTAGTATTGAAGTTGTTGTAATGACGATGGAGCGAAGGAAGTGAATTAAACTGTCTAACTAATATTCAACTTTTTTTAAAGGGATGAGATAGAGGTAATGACGAAACCATTTAAGATTTCGAAACTGTTAGTGTTGCAAGCATACAAGCTTATAAAAGCAAATGCTGGAGCTGCAGGAGTTGATCAACAAACGATAAAAGATTTTGAAGAAAACTTGAAAAAGAATTTATACAAGATCTGGAATCGTATGTCTTCAGGAAGTTATATGCCACAGCCTGTTAAAGCTGTAGCCATACCTAAGAGAAATGGAGATCAACGAATTTTAGGAGTGCCTACAGTAGAAGATAGAATAGCTCAAGTCACATTGCCACTAGTCGAACTAAAGTATCCTCTTGCCCATAAATGTCTACCCCAATACTTTTTTCCTAATATTGGAAATTCTTCTTGTATCTTTTTTGACGATCTTCCTTTAGCTTTTTGCACAAATTCACTCACTTTAATATGAGGTGGTATATTGGTAAATATATGTATATGATCGCTTGATATTACTCCATTTTCTATTTTAATATTGAGCTCTTCTGCAACTACTGCAATAATTTCTCTCACTCGCTTTTTGATATCATAGGTTAACACCTTGTATCGATATTTTGTAATCCACACTATATGATAGCGATGATAGTAAACTGTGTGTGATTTGTTGCTGTATTGAGTCATGGTGCTTATGATGCTAACGCATCATGCCGCACATGGCAAGCTAAAGCTTTTCCATCTGGAAGATGGAGGTTTTAACCACCAAAGGGACTATAAACAATACCCTCAAATTGCTAAATCCTGGTATGCCCATTGGATAATTTAATGATTTTTTAGGCTATCCTGAAGAAATTAGGAAAATAATTTATACAACTAATGCTGTGGAATCTGTCAATAGTCAATTACGTAAGGTTACTAAAAATAAGAGAGTTTTTCCAAATGATAATGCTGTTTTTAAAAGCTTATATTTAGCAATTGATTATATGACCAAAAAATGGTCCATGCCTGTCCCAAATTGGAACGCAGCTATGGCACATTTTTTAATCAAATTTGAAGGAAGAATCTAGGTCTTTGAAAAAATTTACACAGTTATTTGGGAAGACTCCAATTGTGACATAAAATGGGAGATTAACATCTAACTATGAAGGGCTTGCTGCCCACAGCTGTCGAAAGTAGAAGAGAAGAAATAAGTATGTAAAAAAGTATTAGGAAGAGGTAAACAGATAACTAAAAAATTAAAAAGGTTACCCTGAATGGAAATAAAAGAAATAATGAACTTAATTAGTGATAAGAGGCTGATAGAAGTAGGGGAAAAATATACCGTAGATAAAGCCAATCATAAAATAACGGGAGCATTTATTTTAAAAAGTTTTGTTAGGTCATCACTACTTGGTAGACCGATTAGCTTAAGGACATTAGAGGAAATAGTACCGGCAACTTTAGAGTTAAGTAGTCTTCTTAAAACAAAAAAGGTTGGTAAAAATAAAATAGACCATAGTTCTATTGGTAAAAGATTAAAAACAATAAAGACAGAATATTTCAAAGCAATTTATGATGAACTAGTAGAAAAGTATAATAGCCATTTTAATAAGATAGAAAGAAAACAATTACACATATTTGATTCAACAACTATTAATCTTTCCGGCAGAGTAATTAAAGATGGATTAAAAATAGGAGGAAAAAAGAATGATAGTCAAGTAAAGCTTAGTGTAGGTTTAAAGGGACAAATACCATCTAATATAAGATTTTGCAATGATAAATCTGAAGCAAGTGATGATGTAGCATTAGTTAAAGCTATAAATGAATCTAAGCTAGATAAGGAAGATATATTAATATTTGATAGGGGAATTTGTAAAACAACTACCTATGAAGATTTCAGTAACAAAGAAATAAAATTTGTTACTAGAGTACAAACTAACAGACGCTATAGAGTTATTAAAAAGTTAGAGATCAAGCAGAATCAAAACAATCATAGTAACTTACAAATACAAAGTGATGAGATTATTAATTTATACAGTGCTAACAAAATAATCAAATGTAATTTAAGATTAATAAAAACCATTGATTATAAGAACAAAGAAATATGGTTTTTAGCAAATTTATCGGATAGTTCTGCTGAAGAGATAGCAGAGATATATAAGAAAAGATGGGATATAGAAGTATTTTTTAAATTCATAAAACAGCATTTACAGTTTAAACATTTTATCAGTCATTCTCAAAATGGAATGAGAGTATATTTATATAGCATATTAATAGCTGCAATTCTATTTACCATATTTAAAAATATCAATCACTTTCATCTGAGAGATGAAAGTTTGTTTTATAGCGACTAGAAGTCGCATATCAAGCTAAAGCTTATTCAAGCCGTATGTGAGAGAAATCATGTCTGGTTCATGTACCTCAATATGTCTTTAATCATATAATCGGTACATTACCACTATTAGATCTACAGTCACTGCGTGCACAAACAATTTCTACCACACTGTGTGATAAAGACGATAGTAAACTGTTAGGTGATTTCCTGAAGTGTTGAACTCATGGTGCTTATGATGCAATGCATCATGGCGCACATGGCAAGCTAAAGCTTTTCCATCTGGAAGATGGAGGTTTTAACCACCAAAGGGACTATAAACGCGAGTTTCGTATTAACATAGCATAAAATTCAGCCTATCAAGAGAGATTTGATAGAAGGTTTATTATTGTCAGATATTTGATAATTTATCAGAGCAGCTAGCATATGAACAAAGGCATTTGTAACTGACCTATGTCTTGAATGCTCAAACTTACCTATTAGTTTAATTTTGGCAAACACAGATTCTATCAACGCTCTTTTAAGCAGTAATATTTTATCCAACATAGACATAAGTTGTAAAACTCTACGCCCCTTAGAATTATACTGCAAGACTTACGCTATGTTATGGCAAATATACTAAAACCCTTCGCGAAAAGGTATATTTTATAGTGAAGTTTTTGATAAAAACCCATGATTTAAGGGGTTGTTGTCAAACATAGCGTAAGTTTTGTATATTTGCCATAACATAGCGTAAGTCTTGCCTAATTTAATAGGTGATGATTTAGATTAATATAATACTAATATCTTCATAAAATATTAACTATTTTGCTATAGATTTGTTTTTTTGTGTTAATTTTTGTTGTTGTTTTGCTATGTGATTTTTAACTATAGCTTAATGCGATAAGGTAGTGACTTTTTTAAGAGCATAGTAAACTGCATCAAAAAAGTGCTCAAAATTAGAAACAGTTTTTCTTATTTCGTTCTTGATTTTAAACCAGTAATGCTCAATAGGATTTAAATCAGGAGAGTAAGTTGGTAAAAATAAAATACTGCAACCAACAGATTCAATTAACGTTTTCACTTTTGTACTTTTATGAAAATTAATATTATCCATTACTACTATCTGACCAGGCTTTAACTCTTTGATCAATATCTCTTGTACATAAGTTTCAAAAATGTCCTTATTACATGTCCCATCAAATATTATTGGGGCAATAATATCTTTGGCAGACACCCCAGCAATCATACTAATCCGTGATTTATGTTGATAGACCCTTTCACCATAACATCTTTGACCGATAATGCTCTACCCGTGTTCTCTACAGCTATTATCTTCTATCCCAGATTCATCGATAAATACTAAATCTTGTTTGTCTATAGTTTTTAGTTTCAATATAAACTCATTCCTTAGACCAACATCTCTTTTGGGATGAAGAAAAGTTTTTTTTATAACTATAACCTAATTTATTAAGCAATCTTGATATCGTACTTGCAGATACTTTTTGACTCCAGTTGTTAGCTAGTTCCATGGTGGTTTTATCAAAATTTAATTCTATAAATTTTTTAAATCCCTCTATGTCTCTTATTATTCTACGATGTCCTGTATGATAACCACTTTTTGCTTTGATATCGCCGGTTTGTTTCTTTAATTTTTTCCATTCTATTATAGTCTTCCTACTAATAGAGTATATCTCAGAAGTCTCTTTTATTGTTTTACCATCTGTTAAACTTTTTATTACTCGTATTCTTAAATCGTATGAATATGCCTTTGCCATAAGTTTTTCATTTAGTATAATCTAACTCATACTCTAAGTCACTATCTTATCGCATTAAGCTATAGCTTATTTAGTTCCTCAAGTCTTTTTTTATAATTGTATGGAACTGTGTTGTCTATTTTTGAATCTGTATTTTCCTCGATAAGGCAAGCGTTATTGTATGAGCGACCGGACTGCATATTGTATTTCTTAAATATTTTCAATTAAATCCTGATTAAACATCAGTACTCTTTTTTTTAAAGCATATCTGTCAAGAACAGAAATTTAAGATTTCTTAGGTTTAGAGAATTTGTTAGTTTTTGGTGGGACTTCTGCTTTAGTAACTAAAGTTGCCAGTGTGCCATCTAAGTTAAAACGCTGAGCTCCTTCAACAAGGAGTTTTTTATATCTGCAATCAGCACAATATCTTCTAAAAAATCTCTTAATTTGTTGTTTTGAGAAATTATCTTGCTCTAGTACTATAATTTCCTTACTGATACCTATCGCAAGAGGTTTAGCAGGGATAGAGAAGCATAGAGGGTATTTTGATTGCAGTAATTTTAAGATTTGTTTTGATTCATCTTTCCATCGTACCAGTTTAGCTTTAAGGGCTTCTTTTTGCGCTGCGGCTAAAGCCTTGGCTTTTTCTGCTTTAATTTGTGCTTGAGCTATTTTAGCCTCTTGGGCTTTATTGCAACTCACACTAGGTTTTACTGATTTAGCTCTAGTTAATTTAGCACTCTCGGGCTTTGGTGCTTGTGCTACTACTTGCTTATCGCATACGACTACTTGTTTTTTAAGAATTGGCGTAACAATACTTACCGGCACTTTAAGCTTTAATGTAGATTTTGCTGTGTGCATAATATTTTACCGCTCATTAAGTTATATATTTATATGTCCCGTCCAATATTATTCTTGTTACGCATCATTGTTTTTTCTTGCAATTTAGATATATAATTATCCTTATTATATTTTTTTGGATCTTGTACTATTCTACTCTTATAATTCTGTATGTGAGATTGCAATGTTTCTAATTTTGATAATTTATTAGTTCTTACATTTAATACTTGCTTATATTCTTTCAGGATCTTAATACCATGTTTTATTGATTCTACAGGATCTAACTGCTCGTCAGATTGTTCAACAGTCTGTGATTTATTTTTATCCTTATAAAAGGGTAGTACCTTTACTATTTTTTCTAATAATTTAAACATTTTCTTAAGAAAATTATTTCTTATATCCTTTTTATTACCATCATTTTCTATTTTATCATTTATTGTAGAATGATCAGAGATATCATTTTTCATATTACATAGTAAAATTAAGTCTTTTAATCTCTGCTCCTCTTTCCGCTGTTGTTGATCTAAATCTTGAGTTTGCTTGCCATCTTGTCTTATTTCTCGTTCATCTTTAACTTCATAATGCTCATTCTCTTCTACCACTATTTTACCACTAACTATATATGCCATAGTTAATTCTTTCCTAATAGCTTGTAATTCTTCTAAGCAACTCCCTGCAATTTGTGTGAGTTCTTCCTTTAATTCTGGATATTGTTGTATAGTACTTATCTTATGTTTTATATTGCTTATATCTGACATATATTTTACTCTACTTTAATTTAAGATTAAATCATCTTAGTTTATTGATTTCATCAATTGAAAGACCAGTAGCAACAGATATAGTCTTAAGGTCTATATTTTGAGCTAATAGGTTTTTTGCTACCAATGTCATAGCTTCATATTTGCCTTTCGCTTCCCCAATTTGCATACCTTCAGCTTTACCGAGCTGCATACCTTTAGCTTCCCCAATCTGAATGCCTTGTTGTATACCTTCTTATACTCCTTCTTCTTTCCAATGATGAGCAAGACTAGTCATAAGTTTTTCTCCCTGCTGGTTATTTAAACGAGATTTTAATATTTGTTCTAACTCTATTTTATCAGATTTTTCAATTTTAATCAATGTATAGGTTAATATCAGCTCTAGGTAATCTATACCAATATTTAACTTAGCAAATTCAGGTAATAGATCAGCTACCTCATACCATCTCTTAAGTAAGTCTCGTTCGTGAATATGCTTCATGAAGAATTGCAGTATTCCTGCCCACGCTTTCTTCCAAAACTTACGCTATGTTTGACAACAAACCCTTAAATTATGGGTTTTTATCAAAAACTTCACTATAAAATATACCTTTTCGCGAAGGGTTTTAGTATATTTGCCATAACATAGCGTAAGTCTTGAATGTATGTTTCTGTTTAATTCTTAACTTTTGGTCTTCCTCATATTTTTGCTTATATTCTGGATTTAGCAACATATTTTTCTCATGGTTAAACTCCTCACGTGATTTCATCTGCATTTGTTGCCTTATCTCGCCATCTAGCTTAATTGCGACCAACTGATCCTCATCGGTTTTTGGTTTGATCTCTATGTCACGGCTTAGATTCTTTATTTCCCAAATATTCCGTTTGGCATTCTTCCAAGAAACAATCTCAGCTCCATCTTTAGAATATACAGGTACTTTAATATCCCTTGTGCCTACTTTCTTTAATTTGATTTTATCGCCTACTCGTACATCGTTGTTCTTGATCTCAGAGGTTATCTCTTTGCCCCATACGGTAACTTCCTTGCCATTATTAGTCCTATAGACAAGGTAATTGTTGCGATCTTTTGTTTTATCAAGCTGGTAGCTGCCGCTTCCAAATTCCACTACCTCATATTCATTTCGGTTTGTCCTATATGTTAACTCTTTCCATTCTTCACGTATTGCTTCTTTCTTAATGGTTGACTTAACGTCATATCCGTAATCTTTTAGATTATTTGCAAACCGCTTTTTCATCTCATCATAATCTTTGTCACCACTAATTCTAATTTTAGTACCGTCTGATTTGTTTACATTTATTATTACGTGAACATGTGGGTTCTTAGTATCTGTGTGGTATGCCATCACGAAATAATTATCAGGGTACATTGAGGTTAATGTCTTTCTTACTGCTTCTAATGCATCTTCCTTTGACACACCAGCTATCTTCGGCGGTGAAAACGTCAAACTCTTTGTTAAATCAATACCATATTTTTGAGGTAAATCTGTATGCATTTGCATAAATCTTATTGTATCTTCTATATCTTCCTTGCTACTTTGTTTAAGCCCTTCGGAATCTAATAATTCTAACTTATAATCTCTGCTAATATACTTTATTGCGTTACGAATACCAGCTCTTGATTTAGCACCTTTTGTAAACTTTACAAATACCTCTTTACTACCTTTTCTTCCGCTGCTTGTGTTGCCTTTTCTGATTTGATTTATAGTCCCTTTGGTGGTTAAAACCTCCATCTTCCAGATGGAAAAGCTTTAGCTTGCCATGTGCGCCATGATGCATTGCATCATAAGCACCATGAGTTCAACACTTCAGGAAATCACCTAACAGTTTACTATCGTCTTTATCACACAGTGTGGTAGAAATTGTTTGTGCACGCAGTGACTGTAGATCTAATAGTGGTAATGTACCGATTATATGATTAAAGACATATTGAGGTACATGAACCAGACATGATTTCTCTCACATA
>WOFM01001801.1:0-25257 GCA_011428145.1 Ericerus pela | reverse complement strand
GATTTATAAAGTCCGTTCAAAAGTATGACGTCGTTAGCCTCTCCAGCTGCCAACAAAATTTGAAAAACTTCGCAAAATACGCAACGGACTGACCACGCTGCCCAAGTTCAAAGTAATGACGTCATTGTTGTATTCCATATTCATATTTATTTTCTTTATTCAAATAATTTATACACAGTTTTTGCTTTTCAAGCAAATTATAACGGGTCATGTACAACGTCGCTCCGCGTTAAATTCATTTAATAATTTAAAAAAAGGACCGAGTATAAGACATGATGTAGGTACATGATCCGAAGGAATTTACATGAACAGAAAAAACTACGTGTAAGTACTTAATTTAAAATTGACTTAGCAAAAGGTTTTTTTCTGTCTCGAAACAGTTATGTTGCAGGTGGAGGCGGAGTGACAAGAGGGGTATGCCTTTCAAATTACCCACAAAAATTTGAAAATTTAGAAAAATACGGAAAAAGTGTACAATAACATTATTTTGATCGCTGCCTTCGCAATAACGGACATAATCCTATCAAAGGTGTCTACCAATCGAAAAAAATACCACTCTGTGTCTGCAACTGGGTAGGCGGTAACACATTGCCTTTTCCTCATGTGGAAAAATTTCCACTTACGCCACTGTCTGAAAAAGTTAACGCTGCACAGCCTTGTACCAACCTCGGATGTGAAATTAAAAGCAGGGAGGGGGGAAAATCAAAAAAATTACGACGTAGAGTTGTTAGAATATGTTTTCTTTTCCTTTTTTTATTTTCTTTAACGTTTTCATTATTTTTCGGCCGAGCAGGTGGGAAAGCGCCTCTCTCTTTGCTACGGTTGTGTACGTCCAAGTTCGTTAATGAAGTGAACTTTGTCATGTAGGCTTGGTGAAATTTGGGTCGTAGAGTTATAACTGCATCTTTCCGAAAACTTAAATTTCCCAGTTTTTTACACGCATTTAAAGTGTGCGTCATATCAGTTCAGTCAGGGCTGCCAGGTATTTGTTTTTGGTGCAGTTAATGTATTTTTACTGAAACGTGTAGGCCGAAATTACAGCCTAACTAATTAGGAACTATGCAAAATAAGTATGTCCACAAATCGGTTCCGGTAATGGGCCAGACATTTTAGTCGGCGAGTATGCAGCATCCAAATGCAGTGAGTCAATAGTAAACAGACTTTTTTTTCATTTGCAGTATTAGTAGCTGTTTTTCTGTACTCAATTATACCAGTAATCATCTCCGTATTTGCCAATGCGTTTTTCTTTATCGGTCTTCAAAGACGACTGTGGAGTTTAAAACCTTCGAATTTACGAGGACAAACATCATCTTTGATAAAGAAAACGCAATTCAGGTAAGTGTTTTACGATGAGAACTTTTTATAGTAGGTATTACAGTGCCAATTAAATTATTTTCTTCTCACATCAACAAATTCGCTGAAATAATTTTATTTCAATTTTAATTGAACCACCTCAACACTCTGCGACTCGACAACAGAGGTGGAATAAAAATACAATAGGCTATAGGATGGGTTAGGACCAAGTTCAAACAAAAACTTGAGAAATCTTAAAAAACTGAGAAATTTTCGTAAATCAGTATTTAGAGCATAGTAAAGTTATAGGATAACTTTTGGTTTTTATTACTTTTGAATGGTTTTAATGTAGGTACTTGGTAAGCAGGCGCCCAGCGAAGCAGTATCACTTGGGGGGTGTAATGGCTTAATTTTTACATGTTTTTCAAAATTTATGATATTTTTGTCAAATATTGAGAAATTTATAACAAAGAGCCAAATTTTCAAATAAGCAAAAAAAAATTTTATTGTGTAATATTCAAATAAGGAAAACCTGGATGAATTTATACACATGTATATAGAGAAAGACACAAACAAATATATACCAAAGGTAACTTCTTTATAAATAATTACTCCTTGTACAGTCAAGAAAGTTGCAATTATGGATAATTCTATAATTAATTGCTTTATAAATATAATTTAGCTAGTGATAAATTTTTATCATTAACCATTTTTTAATGTGATAACATTTTTATTTTTGGTACCAAGGTTGCGTTTTACATTCGATTGTCATTTTTCCTTCCTTCTTTGCAATGTTTTTTCCAAAATGACTGATAACATATTGAAATATTTTCCCTGTGTTTTGTATTTAATCTCGACATATCAATAGTATTACCAAAATCAATCGGGCAGAATAGGAAATTCCATGCTAGGAAAACAATTTTAATAGTTTGTAGCAAGATATATCAATTAATTTTTTTAGTTATCAAAATTTGATAATAGAAACAAATGAAAATGTTATCACATTAAACGTAATTCAGCCTACTGATGCTCTCTTTTTTCTTTTCTTTTCACATTCCCCCTTCCCCTGAATTTTTTTATATCCTGAAAACTGATATTTGAGAATAAGAAACAGTTTATATTAGTAATTTTAAAAAGATTTAGAAGACATTGCCACATATAATTATGCAAACAATCTACAAAACCTCTCCTGCTAACAGGCTATTTGAGGGATGAAGAAAATTTTTGCTTCAGTTACCTATTATCTTTCATTTTCAAATGTAATCAAAAAGAGTCAAATTTTAAAGTAGTACCCTAAAAAAAATACTGGTTTATGTATCACATAATAAAATATGAGAAATCAAACTTTAGCGAATTTTGAAGCCACAACATCAAATTTGAAATGAGCACCCTAAAAACTCTCCTATAATACCTATAATAAAATCAAATGTGAATTAAAAATTTTTCTCAATTTTACAACCCCTTTGGGTTGAAGAATAAGTTGAATGAAAAAATGAATGTAAAATTTGAAATCAATAACCTCCAAAAAATACATAATGATGTATCACATAATAAAATTTATAAACTCAAAATTGGCCCCTGGGGGTCAAACAATAGGTCAAATAGAAGAACAAACATCAAATTTGAAATCAGCACTCCAAAAAACATACCTACTCATTGATGTAGTACACAAAAACATAAATAAATTCAAAATTTACCCCTCTTAGCCTTCAAGTGGTTAAAGAATTGGTCCAATGAAAAAATGAAGAACAATAGTGTATTAATCGCCACCGAGAGATCAATTAGTATAAATGTTACTAATTACATTCTTCTTTTGGTGGCCAGATGGAAATTATTAGATTATATTAATATTGATAGAAGGAATTAAAACAATCTTTACCTATTTACCATGGAAACATTAATAGAAGGCAGAAGAGAAAACAAGAGGTAATATTATTTGGGATAGAAGAAGGTGAATTATTAATATCATCGTAATACATTTACTGGTACTTCAAGTAAAATTGTTATTTCAACGATACATGTGTGGATGATGACAATGAAGAAGTAGAGGAGGAGGAAATGCATATTGAACGTAGATATGGAAGTTTTGAAGCTACCTACATTTTTTCTTCATTAAAGCAGCAATGATTAGAGAATTTAGTGAGCAGAGATTAAAAAATTTCTTATGTCTAGATAATGTAAAAATGTGAGGTGGATTTGATTTGTTGGATTTTGTCATCATAGATAATATGTTTTTAGGGCGAAGGTTCAGTGAAAATCAGTATTCTGCATTCTCACACGCAATTATTTTTCTCAAACAAAGTTTTATATTATTTTACTTTGAATATAATAATTTTTACAACAACAGTCAATTTTTACAACATCAGACAAATTTTACAACAAATTTGAAACAAAATTGGCGAGGGGGGTCACACCCCCTACACCCCCCTTGCTGGGCCCCTGTTGGTAAGTTTACTTTAGCCATTATTGAAAGTACGAATCTTGTAAGCAAGACCATTCTTGGTTTGCTTTTGTTCACCCTTACAGCTATTATGAGGCCACAACGTAGTTAAAATTTTTTCACTTGACCAGTTTATGATTCATGGTAACATATGTTTCTTGTTTTTGTGTGTTTCAGACTGATACTGAACTCGAAGTTATTTATAGTCATGGGACTACCTTGGTCGGTACGGTTGCTCGCTTTTATACTGTACAATTTTTATAGATTTGAAATTCTTGAGATGGTGTAAGTGTTGATTTCACTGCTTATTTTTTCATTCTTCTTAAACAACTTTACATTTAGTTCTACCTATAGACTTCGCTGATGAACCAAATCTATCAACATTAATCGATAGATGGGGAAAGTGTGCTTAATATCGCACCCATTTTGTTCTAACAAATTTGTGTACCCATTTTTGCCTGGAAACAAAGTGAAACTATATGTATTTATGGATTGTCCAACCGTAGCCCATTATCATTACAAGATCACAAAATGGGTTAATATTGCCTCAAGATTTTGAAAACCAAAAATAAAAAACATAAATTTTTAAGCATAAATAATTGCACATTGGACATAATAAATAAAATTCAAACAAATGGATATGTATTATTATATTATTAACATAATAATGAACAGATGTAGCTCAAAATATTAGAAAATAAATGTAAAAATATAAGAAAAATTTGAGTTTAGAAATGGTAGAAAAAAATAGTCTGAAAAATTATACCTATTATAATTGACTAACCATTTAAACAAAGGACACAGATAAAGGATTTATAATTATCTGATACTGAACGTTGATCATGGCCCCAAATGTGACATTTTGGGCAAAGAATCCATTCTCCTGCCTTGTTAAAAGAAAAGGTTTTGTTGCTGTATGGACATTCAGTCATTTTCACTATTCTCTTCATCAGTAGAGACGGTCTCTGGCACAGCTAAATGTGCTTCACTTAAATCTGAATCTCTGAATCTGATATTAAATTCAGTGGCTTCTTTTGATTCAATATGTCAGCTTTTCAAATTTTTTCAATTTTTTTTTATCCACAGCCTTTTTTTTGTATCCAGCAGCTAATATTGCCTTTCTCATATTTTCTGTTGACCATTACTTATATTTCTATGGTGCCATCTGTAAGAAAATATTAATTTATATTAATATAATGATGAAATTGTTGACTGTTCCTAATATTGCCCAGAGCGATATTAGGGCAAATATAGGGGGCGATATTAGGCACACTCGTAGAAATAAATATGGCTGACATTCATAACAACATTGAGGCTTCAATCAATATTGATTGCGACAAAAATAATAGTATGTTATACAGAGATATTGCTGATATAGTCAGATTTTCAGAAGCACTTAACTTTACTGATAATATATGATGTGAAAGAAGTTTTCTAAGAATACCTGAAGATGCAGTTTGTTTGAAATGTTTTCCACAACGCAGTATGATAAAATATTATTAAAGAGGATAAAGTTCAGCTGACTTATGGTAAATTGCATTACTTAACATGGACAAAACATTGGTGTGTAATATTAGGATGACGTGTGATATTAAGCACACTTTCCGTACTAAATTAGTATACTTACTTCTGTATCAATTTTTCATTGATGTTTTACCTAAAAGTATGTCATCTTATTTCACCACTCAATGTGAAATCGAAGATATCTTGACTAAAAATCATCTCGATAAATTTGTCAATTTATTGTCATTTTCAATTCAAAAATCAATAAGTTTTAAATTAGGGAGAAAGTGGCAGTAATCCAAACCACTAAAATCCACGATGGCAGTTCAATGGAAAGAAATATACTTACTGTATCAGACTATAGGAGTTAAAAAAAATGTTGAAGTTTAAGTGCTGCATAGTATTTTTGGGATAGATAGTAAGCTTTGGCTATGTTGAAACGTTACAAAGGTTTAACATTGCTGGAGTTATAGTGGTTTTTTATCGTATTTTCAGAAAAAATATGGAACTAGTTGTCACAAAATTTCTATCAGATGTGGTCCAATATGAATACAATCTTGAATTAAAATTTTAGACCAATTTCTTCAGTAGTTTTTCATATCTTATGAAAAAATCAAACCAATTAATGTTTCAATAATTGACATAATTTTTACCATTTTTTACATTCTTTGAGAAAACTACTTAATAAATAGTTACAAAAATTTCAATAGATAACATGCTCTCCTATTGAAACTATATCCTACCAAAATTTAAGTCCAATCACTTTCATAGTTTTCTCAGAATAATGGAAAAACCTCTATTTTAGAAATTTTTTGTTTTGAATTTTTATCAAATATTATTGAGCTGATAGAAAACCAACTCCTTTCGGGTCTTCTTCTATATGAGGACTATCTCTTATAAGAATTCCAGCCCTATCCCTTGGACAGTTTTCTCAAAACTGTCAGCACAAAATTTAGATGATTCATAATATAATAATGTACCTAAGTACATATTATACAAGTCCTGAGGAGTTATTCTACTAACACTTCGCATCATTCAGCCACTTGTGACCTTTGTGTTACCTTTTATGTGGTGTAAAGTTCTATAAGAATCTTACAGAACCATCCACTAAGTTGAAGTTTGCTGAACTAGCATAAGAGGCTGAAACAACATAAAATGTTGGTAGAATAGCCAGAGAAATACAGCTAAAGAGATGCCTGTATAAAAATGTGTGAAAGATGAAAACAGAGCTATCATAGTTTTACATTCTGCGCATTCAAAGTTGCGCACATTTCATGAAATTTATTATTGAATTTTTCAGCGACATTTATTTTTAGGTCATTAAAGCCACAATATGCATGTGCAGTGCTGGAAGGAAATGGTAGGTACTACCTTTCAGTGCAATTAGTGTGTTGCCACATTTATTCACTGTTATTGAAAATTTTGTAAGTCCAAGTCTTATCATTATACTGCTTATTGTTAGAAGAAATGGAAATAATTCTCTGGTGTATATTTTATATTAGGCTTTAAACATAATTATTTGTAATAATTAATTACGGATAGGTTGTTAAATATTTTCCTTAATGGTTTTTCAATTTGACTTTTGAATGACTCCATTTATCAGACTACACAAATTGATTGTCCTTGTCAATTGTAATCTTACTCATTCATTCAAAAGATCTGATTCTAAGGATATGGTTATGTAAAATAAAATAAGATAGGGTAAAGGTGTGTAAGATAACGCAGTTTCTATAAGATCAAGTACTGACCATTTTTCAAAACTGAAGAGCTGATATAACAATTCGTATAAATTGCAACATTGCCATAACAATATCATGGATTTTGATATCAAAAAAGTAATTTTACTACTTCTCATTCAAAAGATATTTACATTTCATGTTTTTAGACCATAAAATAATAATTCTTTCAAACTATCTCAGAGTGTTTTGTGACTTTTGTAAAATTCTGAAGGAAAGTAACTTTCTATGGATGGAAACTACATTTAATACGATTTTAGATGATATAGTAGAGTTCAACTGCACGCTTATTTATGACGGGGAAAAATGGATTCAAAAAATTTAAGTCATAAGTCTGTAAGATCTCACACATACCATATAATAATGTTGCATTTTATTTTATCTATACTTTTTTTCACTTCCTATGTGGAAATGTGACAAGGATCGGAGCAAACATAATCTTTCAGAAAAACAAATTAACAGGTCAGATTTACAATTAAATCAGCCTATTGAATTCAACTACTGAAAGAATCCTCAGGGGAGAAAGCATTATAGAAGTAAGGAAAATGTCAGTAAAATCGAGCACCTAGTAGTTAAGTCACATAACTTCAATTCAAATAATTAAAACTAATATTTTTGGATATGATTATTGTCTAAACCCTTGTCTATAACATATTAAGAGAACAACTTATCATTTTTTGCAAAATTGATATTTTATAGAAGTGCGCAATCTTAGAAATGCAAACGCAATCTTACAGAAATGTTTCTTGGGGTCATATTTTTGAAAGGTCTTGCAAAAATCATTATAACTTCACTTGTAGTTTGCACCACAATTGATGCTTTGGATATGACAAGGACTTAAAAAATTTTAGATTGAGGAGAAGAAATGTGGCGGTGTGGGAATTGGATTGAAAAGTAGTACCACTTTGTTCTAGCTTGCGCAGTAACAAATATCCTGATCAGAAATTTTTCATCTTTGACGTGTTTTTGATCTGCTCTTTGGAGATCTCTTTAGTTGTATGTTTCTGAGAACAGCTTCCCTGAAGCGTTACAAGTGACACTTTGGCTTGTACCAGCTTAGGGTTTTTGTTGGAATAGTTGGTTAACACTGTAGAATTTGCTATTTTGGTAGAAACAGTGAAACATTTTGTTGTTTAATAGCTGGGGCATGCACATAGAATTTAAGTAACAAATAAAAATGAAATTATTTTTTAAAATTAATTTCAACACACAGTTTCTTTCTTTTACGTTCATTTATACTATACAAAATAAATTACACGGGATTGTTCATTTCATCATGCACCGTAGGGAAAATACATTATACTGTGTGATGAAATGAATTATAGTCTACGTTATAGCCCTATAAATGGGACCAAATTATGCACCATATCATGAACAAAAAGAAAACAAACATACTTAAGCAAAAGGGTGTAACTATGATTCATAAGATACAAAATTACAGAAATGGTTCAAAATGACTATCTCCTGCTAAGACATAATAACCTAGGTTATCGATAAATTAAGCTTGCATGTGTTTTAACTGGGCAAAGGAATTCCTTCAGAATTGTTTTTCACAAATGTTATTGAAACTAATGACGAACCATTATCATGGCCACCAAGGTCCCCAGATTTAAATCCTTTGGATTTTTTCATGGGTTCACATGTTATCAGTATACAAATATGGACTAAATTCCATCGAAGAAGGACTCCGCACTGCCATAAACAATTGGTGATCCACTACTATTTGATTGCGAGGAGTGCGAGGACCTTTATATAACAGTTCATAAAAGAGAAAAATGAGATGCCAAAAATCGGTCTATTTTTTTAATGGAGATAATTTAAAATTTATTCTTAAAATTGATATATTATTTTTTATTATTTCAGTAACTAATGGAAATACTTTTTTTATGCTCTCATTTATAATTTCAAAAATTTTAGTACTTTCGTTCACTTATAAGTGGCGGTTTTCAGTCAGTTGCTTACGGTGGACCTAGGGGCAAATCTTCCACTGTATGCAGCACTTAAAAATGTCTTCAAACTTTTCCTCGATGGTTTTTTTAAGAGTGTGCATCAAAGCTGATCAATAGAAACAAATAATAATACGACGGTTTTCATTTCAGAGAAAGTTTTATGATTCTCGTCATCAGTGCCGAAGGAATTTTCATTTTTTACATCATGGTGATTGATCGCAAGCGTGTTTGCCGAGGTCTAGTCGATAAATTCGGAATCACAAAATGGAGACCAGCAGCAGATACGGAGGAATCGGTCAAAAGTGTTTGCCAAGATGATATCGAAGTTGCCGAAAGAATTCAAACCGATGTTTAGAATTCAGCTTAAACGTGCTTTTCGTTTAAACAAGATTTTTGTCGTACCTATATATTGTTCGGAGATTTGGAGGGAGAATGAAAACATTGTTTAGGTATATGTAGTTAGCTAAATATGAATATTATTGCCATGCTGTTTGTCAACATTAAGTTTTCTGTGAAATTTTTGGTTAGGTTTTAACAAATAAATTTTTATTTTCAACCGACGTAATTGTTTTATTTTTTAAGTCGTGTCAGTTTTTGAGAGGGCCTATATTTGGACACCGATTGGTCGAAGCTACGAAAAAATCGTAGAATTTCCAAGAAGACACATTGTCACGGTGAACGCAAATCTGATGGAAGTTTGGTGCCCATTTGGTCGGTAGTTTCCGAGAAAACTGGAAAATAAAAATATTGCTGAAATAAAAGTTTCTTCGTGATTTTGAGGAAACTACCATACACAGAGGATAGAGCTGAAATTGTCATGAAATGTAATTCTTATGTAGTATCAGGAGAGATAGGAATTTGGTGCCAAGTGATTCAGTAGTTTCCGAGAAAAATGTAAAACAAAAGAAATTGCTGGAGAAAAACAAATTACCTCGGTTGCTTGAAATATGTATCTTTTATTTATTTACGGCGCAAGGGGTTATTTTACTTATTATACTTGAAACTGTAACAATGAAATTTCGATAGATCCATACGTATATTTGTTAGATACACCTAGATAACTATCGATTGTTTATTGCAAATTTTTTCACGCATTTGGACAAAAGATATGCTTAACCCCATATTACTGCATCCTAAGTCATATTTGACAGAGCTTATTTTAATGCATACACATCTAACCGCATGCATCGGTTGCTTAAACGGTCTCGTTTCAGATTTTTTGCACAAAATACATGATTTTTTCAAGATTTGTGGGAGCAGTTTTAATGCTTTAGGAACAAAATAATGCCTACGGAAGTCAGCTAATGTGAACTTAATACCCGTATGTACATTGGTTAGATGTGTATGCATTAAAATAAGCTCTGTCAAACATGACTTAGGATGCAGTAATATGGGGTTAAGCATATCTTTTGCATATGGTATTTCTGGTAAGTAATTTACTATACGCAGAATCCCAGAAGGATCTAAACAAATATGAAATTTTTCATATGAAACATGTTTAGGTGGTATATAATTCAAGAGCATTTCAAATATCTGGAAAATATTTTTTCTGCTCACCATAAACGAAACATAGAACTGCAAAATGAAAGTTACAGTCCATGATTGCATATGGCTCCAACGAACGTTTCCTTTTGATCCTCTGATGGCTAAATCGTCGGATAGCTTTGAGACATTGGTAAAATGTATTAATAAGCTTGCGAAGTGAATTGAAGTTTTCAATTTTAATCCCAAAAGGAGTGTTGTTTGGCGAGTGGATGAAACTCGAATATGGTACTAGAGACTTTTAATGTCTTGATGACTTTTTGACAAGTTCAACGGTTGTGAAAATTGACCTATTTTGGTGTCCGTTTTCTGTACAGGATTTGGAGAAGAATTAGGCAATATTAATTCACATTCGGAAGTTTCCGAATTCAAAAAGAAATGAGGGATATTTCTTTTGAGGATTTTTGGATCCTCAGCAATTTTGCTGATCTGTGTTTATTGAAAATATCGTCCGATTCAACAGGTAAGGAAGTGGTAAAACTGGAGACTTGGGATAACCAAGATGGTCCAGTCCACCATGAAGATTGAATTAAATTTTCCACTGTGGATCCTCTGGATCCTATGTCCACGGGATTTTCATCCGAAGGTACATAACGATACTCAACAGCTTTATTGCTTTTGATTTCGTTTACCCTATTTGAAACAATTGGGGTAATATTTTGCATTCTAGTAGCCACGTAAGTACACACTTACTATCTGACCATAGAAATGCAGGAAGATTTGTTAGATCCATAGCTTTTCGAGCAGTATGTAGACCTCTAGCACTGATTAGGGCAGCTATTAATTCCAATTTCGGAATGGTTATGGGTCGCATAGGTGTTACGCGAGATTTTTCCATAAGAAAACGTACTGAGTAGGAATTTGACTCCTGATTATGGAAACGTACGTAGATTGCCATAGAAAATGCTGTTTTGGATGCATCGGTAAATGCATGCAATTGACAGCATTGGGATTGTAGATCCCTACATAAAGTTATCTCGGAAGACAGTAGCTAGTAGTTTGCATCAAATCATTTAAAATGTCTGTAGCTACGGGTTGCAGTTTTGCGGGGATTGGTTGGTCCCATTTTAGCCCTTCAGACCAAAGTACTTTCATAAATGATCTGGAAGGTACTAAGGACGGAGCAAACCATCCGAGTGGATCATAAAAGGATGACATTATTTTAAAAAATAACCTTTTTGTCCAACAAGCTGTCATAGCATTAGGGGTAGGGATGTACATAACATCTTTTTCCATGTCCCAAACTAGACCTAAGACCTTGACTAGAAATTTATCTAGAGCATACAAAGGATCAAATTCCTGTCTCATTGGTTTACATTTAGTTCCCCATAGAGCAAGTTGCATGGAAATGTCATTGAATAATTTGTTAGATTTGACATATAATTCCTTTACTTTTTCATAAGTAGGCAACGATGTTGCTAAATTATCAACATAAAATTGTTGTAGAAATTTGTCGTGAAACTCCTTATCAACCATTTGAAAATGGTACAGCAAAATTGCTGCTAAAAGAAAAGGGGGTGGTTACTATGCCAAAAGGTACACGACAAAAACAAAACAACAAGAGATTGGTTAAATCTGAAGGTTTTGCAGGATCTTTAATCCCAAAGAAATGAGTTACGTCCCAATCTTCTGGATGTAGTCCTATCTGATGAAAGGCTTTCTTTATATCAGCTACAATACCATAAGGATCTTTGCGGAAACATAGCAAAATGGAGATTAAATCCGCTAAGATAATTTTCCCTTAATACCTACAGTCATTCAGCGAATGATTCTACTTTTTAGTTTTTGCGGAACCGTCGAATATGACACGAAGAGTAGTGCTTTTATATGGGTCATAGATACCTTTATGGGGTAAATAATGTGCCAATTTAGCGGGCCTCTCGTGATCTATCTGTTCAATCATTTCCAAATCTATTAAAGAATGAAAATATTGATCATACAGATGAAAGAATTGTGGGTTCTTAACCATTCTAGGTAATTGTTGATCTAAACGTTAATTGCTAAACGATAATTATCAGCAATGGAGGTGGGTCAAACCTATATAGCCATCTAATTTGGTATCGGTTATTAACAAGCGTTATATCTTTGTAAAATAATCGAAGTGCTTCAGCCTCAGCTTCAGCTTCAACCAAGTTAGTGGTTTCAATACCTAAGTATCTAATTTCCATAAGTTTTCTACACTTTGGGGTGACGTAAAGAACATAGTAGTAAAAACATCACTTTCCACCAAGGGATTTAAGATCCGCCAAGCATATGGCCAAAATCTGTATTAATAAGAGTCAGATTTTGAGAAAGTTGTCTAACATTTTTCACGAAGGACCACATATAATCATTTCCTAAGAGTAAGTGTATCGTATGTTCACGGTCCAACTCAGAAAACTCAATATGATCATATTGTGGGTAGAGAAGTTTGAATTCTGTGAAATTTTGTTGACTAAGATTTTAGCCAAATACGGTACAGTATTTGCTAAAAGAGGAATTTTGGTTCCATTAGGTTTCTGGAGGTTAAATTTCACCTTGTGAGATCGAAATTCACTTGATTTTGAATTTGCAGCACCTTTAAATCGTAAAATTTGAGATTTATTCAAAAAATTTTCCTTAAGGTGCATATTTGCAAAGTATCGGTAATGTAAGTTTCCTTACTACCGGAGTCAAAAAATCCATTAATTTCAATAGGTTCTGAAGTATTCGACACATAAACATACGAAAAACGTAAGAAAGTGCGCAGAAGTATCATTATTATTAAAAAATGAACAAGACTCACTGAGGATTGGTAGTCCTGATGTTGTAACCACTGTTGATGGTGTAGGCGCCTTTGGAGCTGCTCCTTGGGATTGTTTAGATCCGCCATCCTTGACCTTGTTGTCCAACTGTGGGATTAAAGTTTGATGGTCATTTAAAGAAGTATTAATTTCTTTAAAAGTTAAATGTTTGTCAGACATACTTTTTTCAGGCAGGTACGCCTTATAGTCCTTCATGACTGCCGTCCATGCGTCACATTTCCCCATGGTGATGGGGTAAGGAGCCTTTGGGCAAATTGATGATGTCCTTTGCCCATGCAGTCCACCATCTGCAGTACGCAGGTGGATGTGTCTGCAAAACTCCTTCATCGCATGACGGAAACCGCATTTGATGCAAGATCACGTTCTCGTAAAGGACTTACGCTCGTCGAGCGTGTTGACGTTGCAACAGGAAGCTGTGTGGTGAGCTTGTCGCAGAATATGCACCTCCTTGTTGTGGAACAAGGGGGTGCGTAAAATGCTGACGGGGATTTTCTTCCCTTTCGGTAGTTTAAGGAATACTGTTCCATCCGAAGCTGTAAACAAGAAGATTCAAAATCTTTAGTTTCAGACGTTTTGACACGTTTAGCAGGAGGGCCTTTTTTATTAGGATTAGATTTATCTTTTCCTTTTTTAGACTCATTTGAGTGATAGCAAAATTTTTCCTGCCTTTAGGTTGGTTAGTACCTTTGTTTTGTTTTTGAGGTTTTTCACCTTTCTTGGTCCGAACGTGCTAATAGGGTCAGAAAGTTCCCTATTTTTATAAAATTTCTAATAGCCTCAAACAAATGTTTGACATGACGTTCGTTAGACTTAAGAATGTTTTGATATGAACGAGGAGGAAACTTTTTAATAACTATATTATAAAGTTGTTCCTCGTCAACGGTTGGCAGACCGAACGATATCTTTCTATTAAAACGGAAATAGTATCTAAACTGTCCAAAATAGAAGAAATTTCGTTTTGGTAGGGATTGCTGTTAGGCTTTCCCATAGAGCTGCTCTGATTTTTGATTCATCACCAAACCTACTGTCTAAAAATTTAGACGTTGATGATAACCAACAATATCAGGCGAAAAGTGACTTATTTTATCATTAATAAATTTAGGTAAGGCACCTTGTAAGAGATTAATCTTTTGAGGGATTGCAATATCCTTACGTTTATTTACGTATTCGTTAAAGCCATTAATGAAACCAGGATATCGTAAAATATCCCCATTCCATTTCTCTAAATAAAATTTAGGTGGTTTAAGGTTGGTGAAACCGGTTTCTACATATCTTGAGGTTGTTGTTCCCAACATTTAGGAATATAGCCAAAAGAAAGTGGGTTTGTAGAAAGTGAAACGTTAATTCCAGAAGATGATTCTTGTGGGATTTGAAGTCCCTTATTATCAAATACAGGATGGTTAATCGTAGATAAATTAATTAATGATGTCGATGAATTTTCTTTTGGAATTTGAGACGACTCACCTCTATGTTTTTTAGAAGTGGTCGCATGCTCATTTTCCTCAGAATCATCATTGGCATCATAGCATGCGTACGTTTAATAGTATTGGATGTTTGATTACCCTTTACTAGACGCGGGATTTTGATCCTTGAGCCGATGTGGATCGAGATCTACATCGTCCTCATCTAAAGATGGTAGGTTTGGAGAACCTGCAGGGCTTCCTGATTTGATTTGAGATATTTATCTCAAATTCAACTACGTTGAGTGAAATTCTTCACGAATTTCTTCTCGAGTTCAGTGATGGTTTTTTCCCATTTTTTTGTACTGACGAAAGGTAATATCAACCTCAGTACGAGCCTTGGTGAGAGACTTGCCAATTTCTTTGGCACGAGCAAGCTGTTTGGCTTCAATTCAGCTTGTTTTTGCGCTGCTCCTCCTCCTGTTGAAGGGAAGTTAAATCCGGAGGAACAGGTTGTGGTGCAACTGCAGGCGAGAATTTCTTAATTAAGCGTGAACGCTTAACTAACAAATCCCGTCTGCAATTACGTGCTCGGATGATAATATCTTTATCCGTTTTAGTGGAGAGATTTTTTAAATCTTCAATACACGAGTCAATCCATCTTTTTCAGATAAGATTGCTTCGTAATCAAAGCCTTTTAAGACTGGCGTTTGAAGAATTTCTTCAATACGCCATGCGTAGGATTCACAATCCTCCACAACGGTGGTGGCTACATAGGTATCATCTGAGGATGTTGAGTCCGATGATTCCTACTGGGACTGCGTCTCTTTCAAGATTTGAGTATCCAAGATTGCTCTCAACGTTTAAGGAGTTCTGCATCCTCTTCTTTTCTCCGACTTGTAGGAGTTTTCGCTCCTTTTCTTGTTTTTCGGCCGTAATTTTACGGGCCCTATCCTCTTCTGCACGGATTGGGCAGCTTCCTCAGCTTTTTCTTTAGCTGCTAATTCCGCTTTGGCTTTCTTGGCTGCAGCAGCCGCTTTTTTCTTTCAGCTTTTTAGCTTTGGCAGCTTTTTGAGCTTCATCAGCTTTTGACTATCAGCTTTAGCTTCATCAGCTTTTTGGCTTCAGAAGCTTGTGTATGTCCACTTGATTCGGACCACGGAAGATTGTTGGGATCTAAAAGTCGTCTTCTTTTTGGGAAGAGATGGGGAATCTTGAGTTCCTTTTTCTGTCATTTTTGTATATTATTACTGAGAACAGAAAAATAATAAAGAAATTGTTTAGATTTCATCAGCATATTATTGCTGTTTAATTACTATGACGTGTGTTAAACGTTTATTTAATGAGGAAAGGTGCAGAGAAAAATTAATTTTTAAATTAGTGTCAGCGACACAAACTTCTTCGAAATTATTGTTTTACCATGTATCAAATGATAAATATCAATATTACGTTAAGTGGATTTTTAGTCCAAAGTTTGAGTATTTTTAGTTCTGAATTTTCGAAATTTTTCTAAGTATTTAGACTAAAGAAAAATTGGGCGTGACCCTAGGACGAAAATTCGTTTTTTAATCACAACAATTTAATTCGTAGAATAATAAAATTATTTCTAAGTCTTAAGGAGCCGTTAAAAAATCGGGCGTGACCCTAGGACAAAAAGTCGTATTTTGAATACAAGAATGTAAATTCTAAAATTGCAAAAAAGTTAAAATTTTTGACAAGTCCTAGGGTGCCAAAAAAAATTGGGCGTGACCCTAGGACGAATAAGCGTATTTTTAATACAAGAATGGTAAATTCGGAAAAAATGTAAAAATATAAAAATTTCTGCAAGTCCTAAGGAGCCGAAAAAAAATTGGACATGACCTTAGGACGAAAAAGCGTATTTTTAGTACGAGAATGGTAAATTCTGAAAAATGTAAAAATATAAAAATTTCTACAGTCCTAAGGAGCCGAAAAAAATTGAGCATGACCCTAGGACGCAAATTCAATTATTATGCACAAGAATGATAAGTTCTAAATTAAAATTTTCAAAGTGTCAGGGTGCCAATAAAAATCGGGCATGACCCTGAGGCGAAAGAATTAAACTCTGTTCGCGTCACTTATTTGAAAATATGCACAAAAATATTATATAGGCTAAAGATTATTTAAATCGAGACCTATAATTTTTTCGTGAATAGGATGATAAGTCCATAAAAATATTTCAGACGAAAATAAAGACGCTAAAGTCTAATTAAGACTTGAGAAATAATATTCTAAACAATGGTATAATTATTTAAGAATATAAGGATATGGTCCTTTAATTACACTTACCAAAATTTGGGTAGAATTAAGGATGAGTATCGTAATTGATGATGAAGTAGAAGTTTCTATCCGCTACCTCTTGACGTAAAAAATACGCGTAATTATACACTAAATTACGTAAAATTAACGTAAACGCGCAAAGAATAATTCTGCGAATAAATTTGCGTAAAAAATTACGTAAATAAATAACAAAAAACAGCGAAAATTAATTAATTAGGCAATTAATTACGGGAAGACGCAACAACGTTAAAATTCGTACAAGAAACTGGTAAGGGTTCTTGTACGAATTCACGGACATTGACAAAAAAAACCATATATTGCGCATGTGCACGAGTCAACGTGGTTGATATGGTTCTTCCCTGCTGCTGTTGCTGACGCATCCCAAAACGTAATTTACGTGTGTAGTAGTAGGGTGCGTAATACTTACACACGTATTTGTGTATGTATTGGGAAGATGATGAATCTTATGCGATGCAAGTCGGTGCTTGCATCTCTATTATGTTAGGTGATTTTGACCTTGGATCGGCAAATAAATGCAGTGACACGAATTTTCGACTAAATTTAGACGAAATTCGGCCGTTTATAATTCCTATTTTTAGACGTACGAGTGCGAGTGAGATAAATATAGGATTTTTTCGTCCATTTTCGTCTTTTATATGCGCTCGTATTTTACGTCAACAGAAAATTATATCATTGTTTGCGGAGTTTTTTAACTCTTTTATTTTAGACGTAGCATGATTAGTGCTGTATATTGTTAAATAATTTATTTATTTGACAATATGGAAGATATTACTCTTGTCCTAAATTCATTGTTAATGAAAAGAGGAAAAAAATATGTAATATTTTTGAGCAGATAAATGCTAGGGGCGGGGAAAAATTAATTTTATTAATTTTTTCGTCTGTATTACCCAAATACGTGAATAAATATTCGTGTATAATAGAATGGTGAGTTCTTTTTTGAAATCCATTAATAATGGGGGCGCTAAATTTTTATTTTTGCCGCTAAGTGGAGAATTGTTAGTTCTAATTTTTTCGTGAGAAGATGATTAGTCTTTATTAAATTATTTTTCTTTGTTTGTTAGACAAAAAATAAGATAATACGAATTATTAATTCGATGAACTCTTTTAACTAAAAGTTAAAGTTCAAGTGAGGATGAGTAGTCAGGAAAAAACTTCGTATTTTTGTTCAGAGTTTGAATAGAGGAAGCGTTTTTGGCTAAGAATTTTTAATTCAGGGAATTTTCAATTCCAAACCACCAGACCATATTGTTCCTGCTACCATGTAGTGGGTAGAAGCTTATAGTTAAATGGTTTAAGGTCCAGCGGACCATATAAAGTTGGTTGGAGTCACACACCTGCATCGTACGCCTTGTAACTCACAACTGCCTAGCCTCAACACCAGTATCCCCACATTACTCTGTTAGAGTGTAGTGGGAGAACCAGCGCACAGGCTATGGGCTGGGACCTGTGGGCGGAGCCACAACAGTAGGCAATTGCCTACATTTGTCTAACGGGAAATTCGGTACTGTTCTCCAGGATTATATACGAGTTTTTCATCTTTTAAGGACGCCTTTCCGTTTTATTTCTTTATTTTTATTGTTTTGCAGTCAGCTAATTCTATGAGGATTTCATATTGGTCATTTGGAGGCCTTTATATCGATACAGAATTGTTGCAGCTACGATGGAAATTTGCTGCATCAAAATTTACGGGCATCGTGTTCCAACTTGTCGATTTTTACCGATATAGGTACACAAAGTTGAAAAACTTTTTCTTAATCGGTTTTCTGTTCACATATTTTTGAAGAATTGTAGATGATTGAGAAAAATCTCGATAAAAATTTTTATGAAAATCATTTCGAGGCCTAAAACACTAGACAACGAAATCGAAGTGAGGAGATAATTTTTCTAAAATGGCTGTTCAATTTTTCCGTACAGAATTTAAGAAAAAAAATTTCAGTTCTCGAAGGAAGCCGAAATTCCAGAACCAGCTCCGTTAAAAACGGTATGTATGATTTTTTTCATCGAACGCTGTTTTTATTAAAAATATTCTTTTATTCAATCTGTTAGTGATAACATAACAATTTTTCAGTTTTGGTCTTTTTGAATAACTCACACAGTGGTAAAACCCTAGCGCGTTGTACTGAGAATGGACATTTGATAAAACTAGCCAAGAATATCGAGCATAGCACTTTTTTTTATCGATATTCAACACAGCAAATATAGTAGGTACTGTAAGGGACGGATATTGTTGAGAAAAAATTATTTATAATAAAATCATTCCACATGACATTATTGATTGTAATTAAAATTACGTTTTAATGTTTCAGAAACTTTCAAAAAAAAAAAAAAAAAAAAAAAAAAACTCAGAAACTGTTTTTTGACTACAATACATCCTCTGATAATAATATTATCTGTTATTTCCTCTTGGGACGAATTTAGATAATACCTACATAAACTGCGATTCGTCCATTTATGGAAGTTGTGCATAATTTTCGTAATATGTAGGTACTTAGTTGAACATTTTTGTGACAGCAGCAGGTACTAACGTAGTTATTTGTTTTGTTTTCTTATTCTCTTAATTTTGAAGTGATCGGATTTTATAAAAATCTATTTTTCATCGAATTTTTGACTCCGGCCAAAGAAAGTTGATAAATCGTATTAACAATATTATTTATGAAATTTTTCAATCTGTGTTATTAACTCAAACGTTAAACTTGAAACTCAGTGACTATTAGGCAAATTAAATAACCATACGAAAATTCTATCAAGATTCGTTTGACACGAAAATTTTAAATACGAGGAGGGTAAGCTGCCATTGAAACAAAATTCAGTATCTGCCTAGCAGCTTATTCTTGATCATTCGAACAGCAACATTATAGGTAAGATGTTTCTTCTAATTTAAATCTTATAAGTTACCTGTTACTCGTTAGGTATCTACATCGAAAAAAGTAATTTTTTGGATAAATATGGCTAAAAAATAGAATCTTCCAATTCAGAATGATATTTTTGTATTGTAACTGTGGCGACGGGTGGTCCTTGACGAATGAGTGTGTATTACACACTCGTCAACCACCTAGCGGGCCAGTGGGGTAAAACCCACGAACTATCTTTTGGTGCTCACGGCTGTACATTTCATCTGTGCAGCTAAACTTGTTTACTGGACTCGGCCTGCACACATACAACTTCTTACACACGCAATCAACCTGCATTGGTGTTTGTGTGGTGTTGTGTACTTACATATACACACCCACAAGTGGTGACCTCAGACGTAAGTATTATATTTTTGTTGTTGACGTTTCACCGTCAACAGGGGAAGGAACCGTCACCTCCTTCCCCACTGCTTCCAACTAGCTTGGAAACAACAACCAATCGGCTTTCATCAGCTGATTTCCCAAAACCACGCCCCTTCTTTAAACGTTGGCATACCCGCCAACAACCGAAGAAGTAACTCAGTCGAGCCGACGGAGAAGGTTCTCCTTCTCCTTCCCTCTCCATCTCCCTATTTTTTCATTTTTCCCTCTCCTCTTCCCAGGCTCGATGTCGGTACGTAAGTACCAACCAGCCATCCCAAAGAGAAACAAACAGTCGGCAATCAGCTGCCAACGAGGAAAGTGAAAATTTAGCCTCTTTTCAATTACCACCATGGCCTCCAAACTAACCCCGTTGTGCCTCGATGACCTGGTTCTCCCGCTGATGCCTGCAAAAGCCACAGTCAGCAATCCTCCCCGGAGGATGGAGAATCAGCCCAACCCCACAACTGCTGTCCACTCAACGCTGCATACCACTATGCGTTTGTCAAATGTACCGACGAACTCGGCAATCCCTCAGTCCTCCACGCTTGTAAACTTTGGCCCATTCCTCGACAGTTACTTCCCGGGCGAGGAGCTTCCAGTCAACCAGCACCAGCCAGTTGACAGCTCAGCACTGAGGTCATCCCCTATCCTCGATTGTCAATCGCACTGGCAGGAAGCAAGAGGCTTACGCCCGAGGATTTCCCCAAGAAGTCACCCACGATATCGAAACTGTAGGTCGACCGGTGTTTTGCCGTGCCCGTCGTCTACATCCCGAGAAGCTAAAGGCAGCCCGCCTTTCCTTCCAAACCATGCTCGAACGTGGTGACTGCCACCCTCCAAAAGTGCCTGGTCATCCCCCTTGCATATGCACATGAAGCCTACAAAACATGGCGCATGCTTGGTGACTACAGAGCACTCAACGCACGAACTATCCCCGACAAATACCCTGTCCCAATATTATGGATTTCCACGCCAGACTAGCTGGTGCCAAATTATTCACCAAATTAGATCTCGTGCGGGCGTTTAACCAAGTCCCGATGACCGAAGAACACATCCCCAAACAGCCGTATAACCCCCTTCGGTCTCTACGAATTTCCCTATATGCCCTTCGGACTTCGAAACGCAGCCCAAACCTTCCAACGGTACATTGATGGATTGTTGCGAGACATCGACTACGCTTACGCGTATATCGATGACATCCTCATTACCGCCTCCAACCCCGATGAGCTCGAAGAACGTGTTACCGAGGTCATACGGCGTATCTACAACGCTGGCCTCACTGTCAACGGTAACAAGTCCGAACATGAACGTGAAGAGCTCACCTTCCTTGGCCATCGAGTCAACAGCTCAGGTATTAAACCCCCCCCAATGTGTCCAAGCTGTACTCGATTTCCCACTCCCCAAAACCGTTCATGACCTTAGGCGCTTTCTCGGAATGGTGAATTTCTACCGGCGTACAATTAAACATTGCGCTCACATTCAGAGTAAACTTTTGCGCTTATCCACTCCAAAAAAACGTGACAAAACCCCGATAATTTGGACTGACACTGCCGAAACCGCCTTCCGCGACTAAAGCAGGCGTTAGCAATGCTGCTCTTTTGGCGCATCCTGACGAGTCCAAACAACTCGTCTTGGCAACCGACGCGTCTAACCACGCGATAGGGGCTACCCTCTATCAACACGGTGCCGGATCGCTAGAGCCTTTGGCATTTTTCTCCCGCAAATTATCAGACACCGAACGCCGATATCCAACATACGACCGCGAATTACTCGCTGTTTTTGCAGCGGTGAAGCACTTCCGTAACCTGGTCGAAGGGCGTGTTTTCTCCGTCTATACGGACCACAAGCCCCTCACGACTGCCCTGTTTCAGGCGTGCGAGAAAGCTTCACCACGCCAGCAAAATCAACTTGAGTATATCTCGCAGTTCACACGGATATTCGCTACATCAAAGGAGAGGACAACATAGCCGCTGATTGTTTGTCACGTATATCAATCTCCGCCATTACCTCTCCCTGTGTTGTGCCATACAATGAAATGGCCCTTTGCCAACAACACGACCCTCAACTCGCCCAATACCTCGCAGACCCCAACTCTGCCCTCATCCTCGAATCGTTCAGAGTACCCGGACACACGTTACTCTTAACGTGCGACACGTCCACGGGGAAAAAACGACCCTTCGTACCCGCCAAATATCGGAGAACATCTTCGATTCGATTCATGGGCTCTCGCACCCGAGCCGGACAACTGCCCGTCTGATCGCTAATCGATTCATTTGGCCTGGCCTACGATCTGACTGCCTACGTTGGTCGAAAGAGTGCACCGCATGCCAACAAGCCAAAATTGGTAGACACACCAAAGCCCCTCTCCAAGATTTCCGCCCTACCGATCGCTTAAAGCATGTGCACATCGATATCGTGGTCCGTTGCCGACGGTTAGCGGTCCTCGTCATTGTCTGACAATGATTGACCGCGCCACACCATGGCCTCACGCCATCTTGACAACGGATATTTCCGCAGATTGAGTGGCAACACTCTTCGTCCAACACTGGGTGTCCTCCTTCGGGTCCCTGAAACCATAACGACGGATCAGGACGCCAGTTCGAAAGCGCTTTATTCAACTCGGTTGCGCGCCAGTTGGGAATACACAAAATCTCAACTACGGCGTATCACCCCCAATCGAACGGCAAAATAGAGCGCTGGCATCGAACTCTCAAAGCCACCATCATGGCCCGAGAACTCCAAAGACTCGCGTGGAGAATGGGCAGCCGATTTGCCTCTCATTCTTCTCGGCCTACGCTCGACGGTCATCTCCGACCTCGGCGTATCCCCAGCCCAACTCCTTTATGGTGAAGAGCTCCGTCTCCCGGCTGATTCTTTGAAGACAGCCCACCAAGTGTCGTCACTCACATCGACGGCACTAACCTTCCTCAACGCATTCGTGAAAGTGCGAATGCGTTCACCCAAATCACCCGCAACCACGGCGATTCCCCTCATCCCCGCTGATCTAAATCAGCCCAAAACGTATGGCTACGCGTCGATACACCTCGTAAGGCACTCGACCCACCGTACTCCGGACCGTACAAAGTCCTCAACCGTACGGATAAATGGTTCGAGATCGACATACAAGGACGACACACACGCGTATCATCGATCGCCTAAAGTCGGCCTATGTCTACAGACATAGAAGCCGACCCAGATGACTCAACTTCCGTCGATGATCCTTCGGGACCGACAGTTGACTTGTCATCTGAGGTCGTTTACCTAAAAACGACGACTCACCCCCAATGCCTCACCCCAACCTTCGACGTCGTCTCACACACAGACGACACGCTCGATTCTTCCCCGATCGTAATTACACACGATCAAAATAAAGAATCGCCTCCCGAAGCGTTATCGAAGGAAAATACACAATCGCACCCCATCGGCCAGTCTCCTAGTCGAACAGCTGATGCTATGCTCGACGACGAACCGATTGCGATTTCCCTTCCTCCCGCACTCGTCCGAGTCGGCTCACGCAACTGACGACAAGTCAAGCGTTGTAGACGACGACGTATTACGAAAATTGTTTCGTGGCGCCACCCAGTCGCATAAGTACGACGCGTCTTCCTCCGGAAGACGAAACTGGCCCCGCCTACAAAACGAACTCGTAATATTAATGTGCAACAACAGCTGACGCAACCACACTTCGTTCGTGTTTACGAGACGAAAATAAACGACGGTTACGGTCAAGAAAACGAGTAAAATTCGTGTTTTAGAAACTCACTCTTCTCTGACGCATCCAGCAGTTATATACTTTCATCAAATGCTGTTCATCAGGCGCTTTTACTATATTTCATGTAGTGTAATAGACTGGTGAAATGTCCCAAGAGCGTCTTTCCCCTAGCATGTCCAAGATTTCGGAAGATGAAGAAACAGCCTTTTAAGGGCTACACCTCCACCAACAAGGGTGGTAACGCGATGCACCGTCGTCTCCTCGTGTAGACGACCATTGCTCCCTCTACCTCCTTCCTCTCCGACGTCACCTGCTGACATTATCCCATCTCCCTCCTCCTCGGCTACTGCCACTGCTCCACAGGTGAAGCAGACATAGCTTGTCAAGTATCGGCGTCATCCGTGACGCCTACCTCTGTCAGACCTGCACAAGAGGTGCAAACCGTACTCCTTTGTGAGTACCGCAACGGTGATTGACGCTGAGGCAGAGGGTGGAGTCTGCTGCCAGGGGTCAAGGTTCGCCCCTTTGACAGTACCAGTCTGCTCCGGGAGTGGCGGCTTGGGGCTCTGAGTTTGTACAGCTCAGCCTTGTCCGTAGCTCTTATTCTCAGGTTTTCGTGCCACTCCCCAGGAAGACTGCGTACTCGTTGGAGATGCCGCCACACTCGGGCCACTGTACAATTAGGCAATGCGCAGATTGACACCCGCACATTTGCCAAAGTTGTACAGCTCGTTCAATCTAAGGGACCTTTGCCCGGTCCTCAACCGTCTTCCTTGGTGGGCCTCCCCTCTGGGGAATTCCTGCCACTCAAGAAGGTCAAACAGATTGAACTGCTTCCTCTTCAGAAGCGCCAAGTGAAAGCGACTGCCACGTTGCATACCAGCGATAAACGTCTGTCTGCAGCAACAAAGCGGTCTTCCCAACCGTCGACTTCCAAAGTCGCAGAGGCACCACTAGCCTTGCAAAAGGCATTGTCAGTCCCAAAAGGCAAGTCGCCTCTACTTTGCCCTTTGGTCATACCAACTGCCCAGGAAGAGACGACAATGGACGTCGACCCGACTCCAACCCCAACCCCCATGTTGGTCCTTCAACGCATACTCTCACCAGTACGTGAAGAAGTTGAACCAACAGAAAGTGCTGCCATCGATAACCCATCCGTTATCAACTTATCGGCAACACCTTCGCCAGAAAATGTCCCTGAGCCTCAGCCTTCCACCTCTCATGCTAAGAGTCCCCCGGCTGATGGCAAACTGGCGAAGCATCCCCGTTTAAACCGTAAGGCAGGTGACTGTGCCCGGAGTGAAGCTC
>WOFM01001799.1:0-17987 GCA_011428145.1 Ericerus pela | reverse complement strand
GATACCTATTTTGATATTATGCCTTCATGTTTTTATCACTATCATTAGTCCATATAATTATGTTTAGTCAAAGGTTTAACCAAGACAACTATAAAATACAGATATACCAAACCTGCAATTGTGTTCCTTTTTTGTTTTTATGGTTTATGGGTCCCCTTTGTTTCAATAGATTAATTTTTGATTGAAAAAAGGTTTGTTTAACAAATAATTACTAGTTTTGCAACATAAATGCGAATTTTTTAAAGCTTTTCATACAATTTTAGATAAAATTTGTCATTCTTCATGGGAAGGAAAGTAAAATCAGGTTGCCTTTTTATCAATATTTTTTCTACAAATCCAGGCAAAATCACACAGTTTTAATATTTATAGAGACTACTAAGACCACTCACCACTTAAAAAGATATGGATGTTTTTTGCCAAATTTACAGATTCTGGACTAATTTTTCCTCAAATTGACTTAGGAACAAAATGGCCAGTTTGGGGTGCCTGTATTTTATAGTACCCTAGTTAAGCCATAGAAAAAGCTCTTTATTAGCAGGCTTTGAGGATATATATATGATGGAGATGGCACATGGGTAGTTTCAGTGTCCTACCCATAGAAAGCGTTTCTACATACTTGTGTACTTCTTGTGAGAAAATACGAACTGCCAACGGATCAAACTACACGAAATTCAACGACGAAACCTACACTGATGAAAAGATTGAACGACGACTAGAAACACACATTACGAACACATAAATAAAAAGACTAAATATTCACTATTTCACGAATTTTATTCCACATAATATTAGCGGACATGTTGATGTTACGAAGGTTGATGAGCGACGAGAAGGCATACAAAACATATAATCACAGTTGAGTTACAAACACAAATATCACAGATTAATAATAACAAAAAACAGTGTTGCCACAACATGTGATGTGCGAGAATAATAAGTCAACGTATAATATAATTTGCTATTATTCTCACACTTCTAACTAAATATCTAATTTGAGGAAAATCTTGCAAGGTGCATTTGTTTATAAACACTGGCGTACAAAATACCTCACTTTTACACCGATATTTGATTCTGATTGGTTGGGGTGCTCAGTCTGGGGTACTTTGTATGCCAGCATGTGGCATCTATAGTTTGGATACTAAACCCCATGTTAAAACTATTCCGTGTCGTCTCCATCATATATATATCCACGAAGTTAGCAGGTATGCGCATAACTTTATAAGAGATGAGCCACTATATTGCGTTATTTACTTTTTCAGGAATTTTACATTGTCTCAAGGTCAAGGGTCAATTATATTCCAAAACAACTGAAGGAAAAAAATAATCTTCATGTAGAGCTTTCCAGGATATATGTTTGATGGAGACAAGATGCTATTATTTTGTAAGGGATTGACAGTCGTTATCATCTACACCTTTGACTATACATACTGGACTGCTAATACTGATAAGAATAACACAGAGTCTAATGAACAACCGGTGAAGTTGAGTCAGACACCCGTATCCCCGTTCAAAATGTTAGTTTACTGGTTTGCTGTTTAAAAACATAGAGTTACCTGATCCGCATTTAACCAAATTAATTACAAATTTCTATGTAAAAATTAGAATTAGACGTATTTGTAAGAATATTTCGCAAGTAGATAAAAACATTCATCATACAGCAACAAAAAATATTATTTTATGCATCAATAGCTGTGTTTGACAGGATTACACTAACTTACACCAGCCTACACCAGTAGAGACATTCCACAAATATTCAAATAAAACTTGGTGTAAAGTCATATAACATCCTGAAATTTGGTGGAATCGCCCCCCTGGTGTAGGTTGGTGTAAGTTGGTGTAGTCCTAATCAAACAGAGCTAATAAATCAAATTTTAAATTGATTTAACTGAAATTTTTGAACTTCTGAGTTTTATAAAACTACAACATTACCGATTTAATTCGTAATTAAAGCAATAATTGTGCTAAGCAGAGACCTAGTCAAAGGAAAAGACAATAAGTATTAATAAATTTGATAATGAACTAACATTTTGAACAGGGATACGCCTGTTTGTTTTGAACACAGCTTTTTATCAGTATTAGCAGTCCAGTATGTATATAGTCAAAGATCTACACTGAGCACATGTACACTAGTGTACAAATTACCCCATATTAATCGATATTGATCAATCAGAATAATCGGATTCTCTGATATGGGGTAATTTGTACGTCGGTGTTTGCATACAAATGCAAGTGGCGAATTTTTCCTATAATCAGATAACGATGGGCGTCGGCAGCGCTATGTATAAGGGCGACACCAAAAGTACTATTATGTCGTCTCCATCAAATTATATATCCTCGAAGTGCAGAGCTACAGATTTATCGTTGAGTCTTATCGGTTGGCAATACCGAATTATTATCAAAATTCTATACTACGTGCGTTCGTGTTCAAAAAGTGAGAGCTTAGAACCGAAGTTTGAGAAGTTCAAGTCTGAAGTCTTCAAGATATGTAGTCAACGTCGTTAAAGCTCCGATTGTAACTAATTTGTAGTCAAATTTATGAAATTTTGCGGTACGAAGGTACGAACGAAGTAAATTTATCAAATCGGAGGCGCGAATGATGAACTCGTGATTAGTCGCCAGCATATAGTCGCCGCGTAATATCGTCCGAATCATGAAGACGAGTGTTTACAAATACCTTAAAATCGCCGCCTTATTTTTGTTCGTATCGATAATATTTTTAGTTTGCCGAGTATTTGCGAAGGGCATGAGCCCGTTGCCGATCACCATCATCACCACCACCACCACCATCATGACCACAGTCACGATCACCACGAACATGATGAGTCGCCAGCTTTCAAGTATACGAAAGAGGCGAACGCTAAATCTGCGTCATCGTCGCCATCTCCGTTGCAGCCGCCGCGTAAAGCTCGCAAGCAAATGAGCACTTCGAGTTTGTGGATAGAGGCGCTCTCCTCCACTCTCATCATTAGCATAGCACCGTTTTTGATCCTGTTTTTCGTGCCGCTTAACAGCAAACGCGATCACGAATCGTTGCTTAAGGTGTTGCTCAGCTTTGCTTGCGGCGGATTATTGGGTGACGCGTTTCTACATCTCATTCCGCACGCTTTAGAACCGCACTCGCATTCCCATTCGCACGACCACTCGCACAACCACGACACCCATACGCACCAGCATTCGCACAGCAGCACTGGTACGTGGGTGCTGTGCGGAATTTTAGCGTTCTTATAATAGAAAAAAGCGTGAGACTGATGAAAGGGGATCGCGGCCACAGCCACAGCCATGGACACGAGCAGACAGCTGCCCTTATTGATGAGAAAGAAAATAAGGAAGACGAGGACGGCGGTGACGGCGACGTCAAAGTAAAGGAAACTGTCGATAACGACAATTCGGATTCGATGTCCGAAAGCGAAGGTAATTGCTAATAGAAGTGTTATCGTAAGCCTAAGGCATTCACGTTGGCGTTATTAACGATTTGATATTCGTCTCGTAGATGAAATCCAGGTAGCTGGATATCTTAACTTGGCCGCTGACTTTACACATAATTTCACGGACGGATTGGCCATCGGTGCTTCGTATTTAGCTGGCGAAACAGTCGGTTTGGTGACCACTGTTACCATTCTGTTTCACGAAGTTCCCCACGAAATAGGCGATTTCGCCATTCTAGTCCAGTCGGGATGCTCGAAGAAAAAGGTAGGCATTTTCCACAGACTCATCACTTCGAATCTGTATAATTATTGGTTATTACATTCTGCCATATTCGCTTCATCTGCAGCGTTTATTTTACCTTTTTTTTTCCTATTTCGATCCTTTCTGATTTACGTATTTGTCGACAGGCGATGCTCTTGCAACTTTTAACCGCTTTCGGTGCCCTCTCAGGAACCTTGGTTTCCTTAATATCTGGCGGTGGAGTTGGTAAGTACATGTACTCAATCTAGTGTGTTTTTTCTTATTTTTGTTTTTATGTTTGATCCATTGCAGTTCTCATTATCCATCAACCATTTTCCAACGATCCAAAACATTTTTCGAGAAATTTAGATTTTTATTTTGCAATCCTACAACGTTTAACCAGTAAATCACTTCTGGAGATCTGTGGGGTGATTTAAAGTATGTTACTCGAACATAATTAGTACCAATTCATTGCGACTGCGAAAATTAATTCGAAACTGACTAATATTTCCCATTCCGAATAAGATAACTTACAAAAAATAAATTCTAAGAAGTGGTTATTTCAAGTTGACCTGTTGACTTTGAATACACAAACATCTGACATCACATTAATGTTGAAAACTGGTTGGTGAAAATAGTAACAAATTTTCAAAGAAACTACTGAGAAAACGTTAAGTTTAAAATGAAAAAATGGTGTGAAAAAGCAAGGAAAAGGGAGTCATGTCGTATGTGAATTTTTTTTTAATTTTTTGAAATCGAAATAAGACAACTGGGAAAATTAATTTTCCAAGAAGAACTCAATCGGTGAAATTTTGAAATATTCAGTGTAGTCTTTTTAGAAAATCGTTACTTATTTCTGGTTCAAACTGGTGCTTATTTACTAAAAAATTCATCAACGCATTCACAGTTAATGATTCCATCAATAGGACAACTATCAAATGATACGTAATGTAAATTCGTCCATATTTCAAATTTTATATCAGTAAGTGGCCATTTTCGTACTTGGGTTTGTATTTTGTCTGAAATTGGTGTTAATATTGTGCAGATAAGAGTAAAGATTCGAGTTCAGTGTAAATTAAGAATTTATTTATCTTGACCAAATTTGTATCAGATCTTGAGTGCTTTAATTAGAAATGAAAAATGTTCAGGTCCTTCCACTTAATGAATACTTGCTGCAATTTTCTTTTTTTTAGCCAAGTGTTATTTATTTTGGATTAAGACTCACTCATATCTTGAAAATTATTAAGAAGTTATTCACTTATAATTACGAATTTGGGTGATTGGACAAGGTCTAAATCTTGAAGTTTATTCGTGATTTATCGAAAATTTTCAGTTTTAGATAATTCATGAAAATGCGGAGCACGCCTCTGCAATTCCTAATAGTCTATTATAGGCTACTCCTCCGTAACCAACTGCAGACCGCAATTGCTGCGACATCAAATAAACTTCTGGTGATTTCAATTGAAATAGTCGTGGTAAAAATACGAGAAATAGTCCTAATCTAAAAGAAAGTATTTGTCTCCATATTCCATAGCAAACACCAAAAACAAATTATTTTGTTTCTGGTGTTTGATGGTCACAACAAATGTGCTGTTAAACAGTATTTTGTTGTGGAGTTTAGAGACATATTTATACACATTTGTTTACACTGGTTTGAAGATGATGCTGCTTACTAATGGTTAGTCGTAGCCATAGAATGAGTAACATTTTCGTATATTTTCATTCTCTTTCCCTTCGTTTTTCAACGAAATTGAGTCTCAGCTGTTTTTTTCAGCCATTTTTCTATTAACTAGAAAAATCTATTATACTTCTTCTGAAATTTGTTACTTATTTTCATCAACGGGACACAGTTGATGTTGAAAATTCATGGTCATTAGGTCAAATTGAAATTGTAAATTCTTGGATTTTGCTATTCATAAGTTGTCCTTCCCGGGATTAAAAATTTTTGACAGTTTCTAATTAATTTTTCAATCACAATGATTAAGTACTGTACTAAATATGCGTGAGTAATATAAATTCCAAACCATCCCGTTGATCTCTGGAAGTGGTTTAAGGTTTGGAGAGCGTACGATGGTCGAAAAATCAAAAATTCTGGAAATTCAGTTTCCAGCAATGGTGAAAAAGGTCTCGAAATACTGTTGCGTGTTGTTTTTCTCTACACCACGTTTCGACTGCACCCAATAAGGCATTGCACGTTCTGTGGGAACCAAAATGGGGTGAATCATTATTTATTAGCGACCGGACCAGCAGTCCACTTGCGGTTTCGTACGTTTGAACCGTCGGCTACGGAGTTCGAGACGACCGTTGAAAATTGAGTTTTGCTAATTTGTGGTTCTAGTTAATTGTTTTTTGTTCCATCTCTCTCTCAGACACCGGAGCCACGTCGTGGGTATTGCCATTCACCGCCGGAGGCTTCATTTATATCGCGGCCGTTTCTATAATTCCCGAATGTTGACCAATTCAACGTTCATCCAATCGGTCAAAGAGATATTCGCCTTGTTAGCCGGCGTATTTCTAATGGTGTTGGTAGCCCAGTTCGAATAACTTTCAGTTCGTTTTTACTAATTTTAAATTTTTTGTATTTTTCCTTCTTTTCGTTACCGGAATGAAAAAACGGTGAGAGAAAAGATTCGCGCTATCTTTTTTTCCTCCAAATCAAAAAAATACGAGTCGCGAATTTCGCGCCGACAGAATTTTTCGTTTGTTTTTATCAGAATTTTAATTTAATTTTTTCCCCCCCCCCGAAAGTACCTACATCTCTTATCCAAAGAGAGACTCGTATCGTACCATTTAACGTACGATGGCTACGTGTGTCAAGTACAGTCATCTCGTGTGTTTTCATCCTATAAATGTTAATATTTTCGTTGTTCCCGTTCGAGCTTAGGTTTCAATTTTTCAATTTTTTTCTGTCTCATCATTCGCGTACCACGGTCCGCCCTCGAGTTTCGGTCGTTCGTTATTTTTCGTATTTTCCGTTTTTAACTGTAAGCCAGTAAAATGTTACTTTTACCTACACTTAAGCGTAAGTTGAAATGATTTGTAAATGTTACGGTCGAAATTTGAAAAAATGCTGATTTTTTTTTTTCTTTCTTTTACCGAATGAATACGGGCGTAGAATTACGTCGTCGTGCAGGTTAAGAAATGCTTTGACTATCGGTTTAATGGACCAGAATACGCTATATAAACGCAACGATACATATTTTCGATGGCAACATTTCGCTTTTTATCCCCATTCTAGGTTATAATAAGGAACGTGGCACATGCGTGGGTGGCGTTCTGTCGACTAAAATTTTCATCAATTCGTCAATTAGGTGGCCTACGTCTTAATTAAAGTTAATTTTTTCGATTTTACGGATTTTACCGATTTTACTTCATTATTTGAAACAGTTTCCACAAATTACCGTGACTTTCTGTCCTTTTTTTGGATTAAAAAACAAACAAAAAGAAGCGCCGAAGACATGGAAATATTAACTTTGTTCTGTTTGGAGATTTGTTGCAAAAAGTTGTGATTAGCTGTAGATATCCAGCGTCCCATTTCACACCCGTTGTCAATTGTCAGTGATGTGACCTGCGAAGCGAAACGATATCGTAAAATAACGGCGTCACGATGGCATGATCTAGTGCCAAACGGTGTGGACGTTTCGTCTTACCGTCTAATTTTCCAATTTTCATCACGAAAGTAGCGGCGTACTAGAAAACGTCTGCTAACGAAATCTGTTCCATCGATGACCGTTGATAGCCGACAATTAATGACTAGTGAAAACGTAAACAAAAATTTTACGTTGCGCTACAACTGTCTCATCAACTTTCAAGTGGGTGTTGGAAAAACGGTGATAAAAATGCAACTGCTTTTCTTTACAGCGAGTGCGAAAATAAGAGCTTTTGTGACGCAGTTAAATTTGAACGATCCATTATGCGAATGCAAAAAGAAGCTTCAATCTCCAATCGCTGTTGTGTAGGTGTCCGCATCTCGGGCCAAAAAGAACGAAGCTAATGATTGGAATCTTGATTTGAATCCTTGCTGACCAAATTACCGCGATAATTAAAATCATGCCCAAACTTCCGTGCTGTAGGTACCTGTGCCTTATTCTTCGAAAATGAAGTGAAAGTCGGGGAAGACGTGGGCGTCCTTTTGCTCGACCAGATACTCACATCAGTCCATTTATGTACGGTCAAAGGGCAGGAGATGCGTGTGCGCGTGTGTGTTCGTATTTGTTATATGCGTTGTTTTGCGCGTTGCTCCACCAAAATTTGTTGCCCTATACTTCCATCCGTTGAGCATAGTCCTAGTCCAAACGGTAAGGTATGCCACGCGCGTATTTCTCCACGTTGGATCAGAAAAACAACGTGCACCTGCGTAGAACATCGAGTCTGCTTTAATTGTTCGCCCAAAAGGACAATGAGGGCCGAATACATGAACGATACTTATGTGCAGGGCCTGTGACTTGAGAATTATAATCAATTGTTTCCGATGGTTAGCGCTGGATTAAGGCTAAAGGCACTCGAGGTACGTGTCCCGAGGCCCTCTACTTAGAGGGGCCCGGCCGAAGAAAAACAAAATGAAATTGAAGGGTGATTCCTCCCCCCACACAACTCGCGGTTCGATCGATTGATTCGTTTGTCGTTGTCTAATATTATTATTTACAAGCTGTTTTCGACATACAAAATGTTTGATAAAAATTTATCAAGTTTTTACAAGTAACAGCGAGAATTAGTCCCAAAAATATTTCTACCTCGGAGTATTAAGTAAAAAAAAAAATTGTTTTCGAGTATAAGCAGTAAAATTTATGAACTTGAAATTTTAAAAACTTCATATTTTTCAATTCTGTTCGATCCCTTTTTTTTGTTTTTCAAAATTTGATTAAGTCTTACTGTCCTAAATTTCAGTTTTTTTCATTTGAGAATGTGTTTTTTTATTTTATATTATGAAAAAACTCGATGGTATTCGCAATTTTGATTTTGAAAAGAGGAAAAAAATACTTACCTCTTTTCCATAATTGGGAATTAAAAAAAAATTAAAATAATTCCGAGGTAAAAAAAGCGAGTATGAGAGTGTATTTAAATGGTACTCGGCTCATCTTGCGAACGCTCTCCTAGAATTCAGTTTTTTGTTGCAAATCAAAGGACAGGCTCTTCTTTGCTCGCCTCGATTCTTCCGATAACTGTCTACCCAACCTGTGCCCCCTTTGCCCACCATGACTATACGTATCTATTTCGCTTGTTTTCGGTTTCCGGTTGCCTTGGCGAGAGTCTACTGCAAGCATTACGCGAGTGACTATCCCGATAATTTTAATAAATTTCTGAAAATCTTTAATGGGAAAACGTAAAATTTGAAAAGTTTTGAAAAAGCGTTGATCCGCAGGTTAGTTTTGATTTCATATTTGGTTGTTAAAGGATTTTATGTATTTAAATAATTGGTATCGTATTGATAGCTAGTAGTTCCACGTTCCTTCGCTTTTGAAATTTTGTGAGTTTACTAATGGAATTATGAAAGACCTTAACAGGGTTAATGAAAAAATGTTGAGGTTAATACGGTTTTAAGGGGCCCACTGAATCTCAGTTCGGCGCTGCTGATGGTATGCAAAAACGTTACGTACTGTAAAAACGTAAGAAATGCTTACGTACTGGTCAGACCGCAGTGTTCAAGCATCAGTGTTATGTTGGCGAACAACGAACATTGTGTCTCATTTTTGGTAGATATAACGCTCCTGCTGGACAGTTGATTAGATTTTTAGTTTGTCCCTGCAAAAGTACATTTAGCCCGTTAAAGATTTTTTGTGGCTTCAGATGCTGTATAGAGAAAACCGTTATTTTTATAGATTTACTTATCGTTGAAATTGTGTAATTAATTTCTACCTTACTGGGAAGTTTCTTTTCCAGGTCCTCGTTTCGTTTGTTAACCGAGCTGTTTTAAATTCGATGTAATTTCGTCGAATGAATTTTTTTTTTTTTTTTTTTTCAAACCATTATTATATCCAATATTCTTTGTACGTCTCGTTTAGGGTACATTTAAATTAGGCTGACAAATCGAACGTATCCGATTTGCGTGACATTTGTTATTTAGTTATGTCGATTTTGACGATATTTTTTATAATAAAGTACGTATTCAATAAGCTAATTTCACATTCGGTCGTCATCTTCGTTTCGACTACGTACCTGTAAAACCTGTCACTTAGGACGTGTGTAATGTAAAGACGTTCGTATTTCATTTTTCTCGCATTTTTGATTATGTGTAGGCCTAATTTTATGTCGTTAATCTATCTATATATACTTTTTGCCGTTCGGCGTTTAACTTTTCGACCAATATTGTTACTTAAAAATAAAAGAAAAAAAAATGTATTACAAAAATAAAAGACTAAAGTAAGCGTTCCGGTATTCGCGTAATTTATTACAAGTTTTCAAAATATTATAAACGTGGTAAAGAATATGAGCGACGCAGGTACGCTCTTGCTAATCCAACATACGACAGCTCAACATATGTCCAGCGCGGTTGTTGACATTTTTATTATCATACAGTGTGTCCGATGAAATGTTCGCAATATTTTGTTGGTAGATTTGATGAGATGAGTAAAAATGTTATATCCTCATTTTCTATACACGCCATTCTAAAGAAGCCACAAAAGTTCCAATTCTTTCAAAACAGTTTGACTGTTCTATATTTTATATCATCTTGTCGCAGATTCAGCCATTTGCAAGGCTATTTTTTCGAAAATATTTCCTTCAACCAAGGTTATACAACATTTTGTACAGCTGTGTATAACAAATTGCATATCATCGTTGAATTCCAAGTGGTCGTTGTCGTTGTTATTGCTGAATAAAAAAAGTTGCCTAACATTCCGTTTAGAATGGGTATTTTGTACTTTTCTCATCATACACAACTTACCAACAAAATATTGCCGACATTTCACCGGACACCCTATACAGGGTGTCTGGTTTTTGTTTGGCAAGCCGGTAGGTACGTATAGTACTCGAAAAAAGAAAAACAAAAGTCCTGTATGAAAAGTTGCCTACTCAAAAATTGAAGGGGCTACAGAGTTTTAAAGATTACAAAAAAGCACAATTTTCAAGCTGATGTACAAGACACTGTAATTGATGGAATCAATAATGTAACTAGTGGGGCTGGTAGTACTGGCTTTGACGAAACAAAAATCTCCTTACCATATATTTCCTATTCTCAAAATTGAGGGCGCTAGAAAATGCTAAACTTTGGGAAAATTGAAATTTTCACAAAATCACAAAAAAGGCCTATTTTTACCCTACCATTAGAAGAGTAAATAACAATTTTGGAGGGATTCCAACTTAGTGAATTTTTTGTAGGTATCTAGAGGAACAAAAAAGTATATCACCATCTTCTCTCAATTCTGAGTATTTAAAAAGTTATCCTGCGTTGAGTAAAGTTTAAATTCAGAGTTTATTGTGTTTTTAAGCTATGTTCATCTGAAGACATAAAAATTCAACTATAAATTTTTTGAAACAACGTAGTCTACTAGTACTCAATGGGATAAGAAAAAAAAGCTCTATGAACATACCACTTATTTTCAAAATTGAAAAAGATACATCGCTCTAAAATTTGGAGTCCCAAACTTAAAAAAATTTTTAAAAATTTTAAACTTCAAAAATTTTGCAAACATGTTGAAACATTGCTGTAATAGGAAATTACGCCAGACATGCAATTTTTTGATAGTAATAAATGAAAAGTTGCATACTTGCAAATTGAAGGGAAAAACTCCTGGCAATTACATACGTCATATTGTTTGTAATTTATGAATTTCCATAGAAAGAAAAATGTGGGATATACCTACCTAAAAGACATTAATTTATTTTACGATTTATATCATTCGATTTCCCACAAAAATGACTGACCCTACTACTGGAACCAAGTACTCGATAAGTGCATATGTCCAGATGCATTACCTCTATGGTAAATGCCATGGCAATACTTCGACTGCTGCAGACATCGTCATTATCGATCAAAAATAATCCTTTGTCCGAACTAATTCGTGGATTAGGTTTTTTTTTTTTCTCGTGAATCTGTGGATTTTCATGTCCTGATGAGCATACTAAATGTCTCCTCGCTTCCTCCGTTACTTCGCCGCAAATTGTGGAAAATCTACATCTTCGAGCGGTTTTTCTCATTTATCTACAAAAATAATGCTTCAACTAAAAAAATTAGTTGTCACCCGTGGGCTTCGCCTCCGCGTAGCAATTTAATTTGAGAAAACCCAGGAGAAAATGAGAAAGCCACAGAGAGAAAGGGGTATAAAGCTGTTTTTTTTTTTTAAATCTTTTTCTCTTTTAGTTTTTCAATTTACAAACAATAAACAAGTGAGGGATGTAATTGGAGGAAAATCTAAAAATTTGCTTCCAGGGAAGCCACAGTCTTCCACTGAGGCTTGTAACCTTCTTTAAGACAACCTATTTGATAAGAAAAACCAACTTGTTGACATGAAATGGCTCTCTTCCTTCCCTCACTCACCCTTTCTGTTTTCTTCTTTCTCCCTCATTTCATTTTCAAACCGCATTTATTTGACTGGGCAGTGTATATTGTAGATAGGTAGAGTATAAGTAAGTATTTATGCTTCAATTCTGTTACTTTTGACACTCTATATCTCAGAAAGGAGGTGATATAGAAGTATGAAATTTTGTGGAATGATGAATATATTAATGGAAATACGTTTGAAGAAGAAAATAATTTAAAAAAACTTTAGAAGTGGGCAAGAGGTGTGGCTATGCTACTAGTTTGTTGTAGCAATTTCTACTGCATTTTGCAATATGTATCGATCACTCAATAATGTCTGAAAACATTTTCTTAAAGGACTGTTTTTTTATTGCGGCCGCATGGCCCATCTTTACCTTTGAGAGGCGATAAGCTTGGATGCGAGTTGAATAAAATAATGAAAGATCCAGCCAACGGTTTTTTATTGAATTAAAAGTGAGAAAATGTTGGTTAACAATACGCGTTGGTATATAGGTATATATATTACGTATATGGGGGTCTGATGCGACGATAGTTTGTAACAATCCTAAGTACCTCCCACGTAAGTATTTCGTGTAGGTATGGGTACCCATGCATACTTAAGCTCTACTACGGTTTACAGCTGCCAGCACCGACTGCTTGTATTTTAAACGGTGGTTTCTTGTGCTTATTGAAGTGCTCGAGATAGTAACGTGGGACTGGAGGATTGTTGCGGTTGTACTTGTAGCGCATGTCTGTGGCCGCATTTGTTGGCAATTTCACCTCGTCGAAGGTCGGAGATTCTCGACCCCTCTCAATTATCATCAAGTCTTTTTGCTTCGCATTCTTCTCATTCTCCTGCTTATTTTTCAAATACTCGATGCGAAGGTTATGCGCCGTCGTATCGCGCACCTCAATTTGTGGTTTGCGACTCTTCTTTGTTGTTGCATACCTTACCTTCCACTCGGCCAGCACATTGGTTTTTGACTCCAGCCACAGCGCTCGTATTGTTTCCGCATCTTGGTAGTCCCATTCGCGCTTTTTTTTGTCAGTCAGCACATTCATCTCGGGATACATGTCGACCAGGTCATATTCCATCACCCGTTTGATGAGATTTTGTTTCTTCTTTTTGGCCTCCGTAGCCAACGTTGTCTGCAGCTCATCCGCATCTTCGGCGGCCTCTTCGGAGCTTTCATCTTGCATTTCCTCACCCAACTCCGTTTCTGGTACTTGTTCCTCTTCCACTTCGTCATTGGCCAAATTATCTGGCGCTTCATTTTCATCCGCCACCGAGTCACTCGCTGCAGCAGCACCGTCCATAGTCGATGGACCCTTGTCCCTGTCTAACAATTTCTCTTGGTCCGACATGCTGATGACTTATTCATACCGTACGAAAGTGCGTTGGCTATTTTACCTGCGTAATAGACGTCATTTTGAGCCAGCGGCTGACTATCAAATTGGCTGTTTATTTATGCCACTTACCATGGAAAGTAAAATAGCCGGAAGGTCGATTTATTCTCGTTTGTGTGTAAAAAACGTTTAGAGGGGCTGACACGTACGCGTCAACTTCAGTGGGTGTGTGAGTCCAGGTGCACCCACAAAGAACTGTTTTGTGAGGGCGAGAGAGTGTATTAATGAGGGGTGGGAGCAACAGTTGAGGATTCACAGACAAATTATTGTCCCCAAATAAGAAAACTTGTTTATTTTGAGATCTATTATGAAACGTTTATCTCGATAACGAAAATTCGTTAATTCGTTAATTCTGTACCACGCCATTATTAAAAAGAATTGCCCTTCAAGGCCTTCCAGGGTGGACTGAAACATTTAACTGCTGATGTCGTTACCTTAAATGATAAAAAAATATGCTATCATCAGCTTCCAAATAAAAAAGTAGGTACTCTATAGCCCAGTAGCAGCTCCATTAGAAAAAGTAGGTTTTTGAAAATTATAAAATTAGCCACTAAAAAGTTATTAATCGATCGTAATTGCGATGATTGTATTAAACTTTGTAACTGTTAATCTCTAACAACCATAAAAATTTCAGCCGAAATCTTTCGATTTACATGTAAGTATTATTGGTACGATAACGTAGTGGGTTTGCAAATCTTTGAAAGCCCCTTTCTCGGAAACTGCTGGGGGAGTTACAATAATTTTTATACGAATGTGTAGGCCACGGAAGTGTGTAACACGGTACCAAGTTTCATTACCATAGACGCGGGTGTTGAAAATATTCCGAAGTGTGCTTAGGCTTTAGTTGAGTTGGGGACCAGTAATTAACGTAGCGTATTCTGAAAGTTAATGAGGTGCAGAGAGAATGATAAGTAATTAGGTACTTCAGTCATCGAACATTAAATTGATATGAAAGTTTCTACATGAAATTGTCAATGGCATTTATGCTGGGTTGTGCCACAGCCACACGAGCGCTACCGAATCATTTTTAACCATTTCAAAAAGGGCGAGAGGCTGCAAAGCTTCAAATTTGAACGGTAAAGCGGTTTTAGGAGGGTACGAAGCGCATACTATCTACAGGTAACATTTTCCAAATTGTCGCCTGAATCAGTACCATTATAGGTGCGAAACGTTATGGGCGGTTGTAGTATTTGCCGCCTAGGCTATTTTCCTCGGATCCGCTGCTATTTAGGGGCAAAATAAATTTTTTTCGTAAAAGAGTTTTGACTCCGCAGGTGGATTTTATCATTCAGCATACCTACGGCGCATGCTCCACTCGACCGAGTGAATGTGAAGGCGATTCGGTCGTCTTGCTCGTGCTCTGTCATCGACTTTCGAATACGAACGAGGATCAGTAGGTTTCGTATGGGTACCCACCCATACACGCTACCTGCCTAAATTTTTTAAAAAATTCGATTCTAAAAAATCATAAAAAAAAAAAAACAACAAAAAAACAAAAACAAAAACAAAAACTATTAAAAACAGAGAAGAAAACGGACGCATTTCTATTGGGGCCGCGACGAAAGCTCGTTAAATATTGCTGAAGAAAACGACTGGAGTTTCAACGGTCGTGGTTGGTCGAATTAATCATCTCCCTCCAAACGGAGGCACTGCGTGAAATGGTTCTCCATTGATCGGTACATGTGGAACTGAACGTTTTCCAGGGCGAATCCCTCGTTTGCGTATACCTGCGCACGAAGACGACGAAGCGATTATACTGGGCTTGAGAAAGGATGTCTGGTGAGTGGTTGAGGGCAGCTCAGATTTCGCTGCACGAATCGGATGCGAAAAGTATAGACGCAATTAGTAGGTGGTAGCGTACGAGTGGAGGGTTGAGAGGATAAAATCCTTGGAATAAACGGAAGTGTATTGCCATTGCCAATACAGCAGCCGCCATCCTTTCGAGAAATCATCTCAAGCTACACTGTTGTCGAAAAACAAATATTCTATCGAAGCCATCCCCTCAAAAAACAAAACAGTGCTCTATCTGAGCCGTACTGAAATGTAGTAGTACCTATTGGACGCAGCCACTTATCTTAGATGGAGGCTGGCCAAATGTGATGCGGAATATTAATCGCAGGTTTAATGCACGTAACTCGACGAGATGAGCATTTAAAAGTCCTTTAGGCTTTTCGTTCAAAGTTCAGACTTCTTTACACCCCTTTCACGCACAAATTAATCAGAATCAACCTTAAGCTGGCAATTGTATCACTGGTCAGTACGACACCAATTATGACTAAGCGAATAATAATTATGTAATAATTTTAATTGATTCAATCGATTAAAAATAATAAATTTCAATAGGTATTAAAAGTTATAATTATTTACACATTTATCTTGTAGCTATTGAGCGGCCAATAGGGGAAAAATGATGGAAATGGAAACCAAATAATGAATCGTTTTGGTTTCTTCCTCAGTTGAATAATTTTGATCATTAAAAAAATTTGAAAAACATTGAAATGTTTTTGAATGTAAGTAGCTACATAATATGTTACTGTTAGAACTAGAATTTGATCCATTTTAGAGTAAACTGAATAGTTAAAACTAGATTGCGAAAATACTTTTTGCCAATCTAATTGGAAAATAGCCCTTTGTTGATTTTAGTTCAAACCAACAAATCAAAGTCAAAACCCAATATTAGATGAAATCAGTTTTGCCAATAATTTAGTCAAAGCTGTTGCGCATATATTTGCATTAATACAAACATGCTCTCGTATATGTGTGTGTGTGTGTGTGTGTGTGAGCACGCCATATGTGTACAGTCAGTAACTGTTTTGACTAGTGACTTTGATAGGTATTGGGAAAAAATATCGATATTGGATATCCTATCGTATTGAAAATCAAATATCGATACTGATATCATATTAAAGAGGTTGAGGACTCAGACTCGAATAAAAAGAAACATAAATAATTAAGTGTACACGAAGTTGCGTTTCAGTTCACGAGCGAAGCCGAATGTGTGGTTAATATATAATCAGTGTTACCAGATAAACAAGTGATATAGTGTATATAGACAAACAGTGTTGAGTGTTCATAGGAGTGTGAGGGGAGGAGAATTGGTGGTCCCAACACATATTGGTCAAAAATATAGATATTGCAAATATCGATATTTAATTTTCCCATTTTGTTTATGATGGTCCAGTCCAGTATTTCAATGCACTTTCGTCAAAAATAAATTCATTTTTTCAAATTTTCATTTTTCACTGTTGAAACTCTAAAATCAAATTTATTTGGAGAAAAATGAATGAAATGAAAATTTGAAAATAACACTTTGATAACTGGTAAGGTATAAAATTGAGATTTTCAAATTTCAATTTTTTTTTTCCATTAAGGTGAAAATATCGATATGTGAAAATACTGGTTGGTCCAATATCGATAAAATTTATCGATATATTGGATTCAAAATATCGATGTTACGATTTTTGACTGGGTAGAGGAGATGTTTGCAGGTAACTTTATAGCTCCTCGTTGCTTGTGCTGATGCGCCTGTATTTGTCTTCTTTCCATATAGTTGTTAGAAATATGAAATTTAAATCCCACCGTGATAAATATGTGTGAATGAATCAGTCGTTGAATACACAAGAATTGAAAGGAATTTGTCAACGAATTCATGTCTATAAACCCGCAAGAATCAAGGGGAATTCAGGTATATTTAATGGCTTTAATTCGTCGATGAATTAATGCCGATAAATACAAACAAATCGAATAGAATTCAACGACAAATTCTATTCAATTTGTCAACGAATTAATATCTATATACACAGATCAAAGGGGATTTGGGTGTATTTAACGGCTTTAATTTGTCGACAAATTAATGCTAACAAACGCAAACAAATCGAAGAGAATTCAACGACAAATTCCCTTCGTTTGATCATCGAAAGTAGGTAGGTATCAGTTTAAACGGAAATATTGATAATCTTGTTTTAACTAGTCAGAACTTGAATCAGGGATGGGCTATTGCCTATTTTAGTGTTGATTATTCAATACTAAAATTGATCGAATTCAAGTTTTGAAGGTAACATAGTTACGTACCTAGGAAATATGAAGTAATAATAAACTATGTAGGTAGTACCTACCTAGTCAAAAAATCTATAATGGAGGCTCAGTTTCTTATTATGGTCATGCCTGTGGGTACCTGCTTTATAAAGAGCCTTGTCTACATTTAGTTGTATTAAAGTTCACTTCACTCCTTCATAGATAGACTATGTTTCACATCAATGATGTTTACCCAATTATAGAGGGGCTGGTTAGAATTTTGACCAGCTCCTACGTTGGTAATCTTTTCATCCTCGCTTATTTATATCGAATGCAGCTTTAGCTTGCAAAAGTGTTCGCTAAGGCGATCATACCAACAGCGGCAGCATTTCCTTGACTAACTAAAATCTAAAAATCTGCCCCCCACTCCACACGCCAAAGA
>WOFM01001798.1:0-25975 GCA_011428145.1 Ericerus pela | reverse complement strand
TTCCCGCCACTGCTCGACGGAGAATGTTCTCCGCTCATCAGTCGTTGTACTAAAGTCGTAAATAAACCTTTTTTATTGATAAATGTCCGTGCTTCATTTTCGTTGGATGAAAAGATCAGAACTCACCTCAACACTTTTAAGATAAAATACGCAACATACGCTCGAATTCATTGAACCCGCAAATCGAAAAACCTTTTATCATATTTTTTCTATCACCTTCTTTTATTTTTTTTATTTCATTCGTATATATGTTCGTGAATATTTTTCCTTTTTGAATTTTTTTTGTCGACTCGAATTATACGAGCGGAAATCTAAATATTATTCGATATACTTTAATAATTATGCATGTTACCATTTTTTAATTTTTTAATTTTTTATTTTTTATTTACATACATATACCATATAATATTTACGTACACGATAGTGTTCATTATTGCATGCATGTTACCATATTTATACACATATTTATTTATTTTTATTAATTTCTATTTACCATTTTATTTTTTTTTCTCATTTATCGAAGCACAGCGCAATAAAAATTTTTTTTGAAACCCAAGTTACCAAAAATCATAAACAAACAATGTCAATATTTTTCGAAATTTTTTATAATGCATATATTCTTTTTGTACTTGTATTTTTTTTGTATTTAATATTTTTTTGAATAATAATTATTAATTCATTTTCAGGATACACGATGAAGAAATTATTTGGTAAAATTTCAGGGGGGTGTTGATACGAAATCCCACCTCATCTCATTCTTCATCATCATCATCACAACATTCTATATATATATGTCATACGTACAGTCCAGTCACGAAGTGTTTCCCCTTCTACTTTTGATCACATATCGCTGTTGCTTCGCCATTTACTTTTTCGTTTGTAAAATATATTTTAGTTGCGAAATAAACGTCTTAAAAGTCAAAAGTCTCAAGTTCTTTCGATCCTTGTTCTGCATACCTCACATCAATTATTGTTGAGGTGAGTTTCGATCGTTTCATCCAAGAAAAACTAAGCACGGACATTTATCAACAAAAAGGTTTATTTATGACTTTAGTACAACGACTGACGAGCGGAGAACCTCCGTCGAGCAGTGGCGGGAAGAATATTATTCTGGCAATCAGTGTCGCCACATCCAGAAACAATAAATGTAATGTGTTACATGCAGTGTTGATTAATGTATGGTTACATGTTCGTGAGGCAGTGAGGGAATCGTATCCCAACACCCCCCTGCGATTCAAAACGGACGAGCGAACATATAACTAAAAGTGTGTCAAATATTGCATGTATTTAAAACAAACATATAAATAAAGAATAAGCAATAGCAGTCAAAATTGTTACATATAGTTGTCATATAAAGAGCTATATATATATAAAAAATGGTATAATAAACAAAAATATGTCGTTGACTAGTATAATATTATATAATAAATGTGTATAGGTTCGTATATTGTCATATTATTTTATCTTAAATATATCGTGTAAAAGTTAACATGAGGTATATATGACCTTATGTTATAGTGTCACGTCTTATAAGTATTGTGTGATTTTGATTTTTAAAAATATAAAAAAATTGGCAGGTCGGAGAGATCAATATCTCCTCATTGTCAGCTATAGAAAAAAATATTATTATATATATATATATATATATGTCCCTATAATTAGTCGTGTGGGGTTTTTAATATGAGTGTACTATTGTGGGAATCAATTGTATATATTAGGGAATGCTGATACCAATAAGAGAGGCAGAGCAGCTACGGGGAACCTATTGTACATTGTGAGATAAATTGTGAAACAAATTATGGACCACTCGGTTTACGATAGGCGCTAAAAGACCGATGCCCATCTGCAGTCCAAAACCAAATATCAAAAAAATTTTCAGGGTTGAGTCAATTAAGACTATTGGCCGAAAAGTTGACTTGTCCGGAGTATTCTCATAACAATATTTTGAAAGGTTTTCCGATCAAGTGCCTTGGTTAAAATATCAGCAACCTGATCAGATGACCTAATATCGTTAAATATTATCAACTTATTTTGAAATGCTTCTAAAACTGCATAGCATTTGATCGCTAGTGACCTGGAGCATTTCTGGCCTCCCCCAGATGCAATGCGTGATGCGGATATGTTATCCTCATACACCTGCACTGAGTCGGTTACAGAGAAAACACTCTCAGTGAGTCTCCAGATCACATATATGTCGTCAAGTGCGTCATTCAACGCAATTAATTTGGCAGCAGTTGACAAGGTTGCAACCGAGTTTTGCTGGTGAATGGCCCAGTTTAACAAGTCTCCGTTTACGAAAATCATATAGCCAGTAGTGGAGCACCCTTTCTCCAAATTATTTATTTCTACGGGTGAGTCGTCTACGTCGGGTGCATACGACGCATCGACAAATGCTTTAATTTGAGTTTGGTCCGAGTGGAATAGTAAACAGAAATCCCTTGTTGTATTAAGGTACCTAATTATACGACGAACATAGTTCTTTATTTCACTATTGGAGGATGCTTGAAATCGCGACAAATAATTGACGGCAATCGCAATATCCGGGCGGGTGAGTCTTGCCACATATAGCAAATTCCCTATCATGGCCCTATATTCAGTGTCTTCCAATCCGTTCGTTGGCTTCTTTATTTTAAGCCCCGTTTCCATTGGTGTGGTTGACGGTTTACATTCCGCCATACCAAATTTCCTTAATATTTTATCTATATATCTATTTTGGGTTAATATTATTTCCTTTTTTATTATATCTCTCCTTATCTCAAATCCCACAAAAAAAGTAGGGTTATCTTCTATTTTTAAAGTAAAGTTTTTCTTGAAGATACTTATCAAGTCTTGTGTCCACTCGTCGTGGTTGCTAGCCAACAACATGTCATCCACATAGACTATCAAAAATGCCATTGCACCAGTATCATCCTTTTTTAAATATAGACATCTATCTATTTTAGATTGTATAAATCCCGCTTGTATTATCGTGGAATTCAATAGGTCGTACCAACTTTTGGAAGACGTTTTCAGTCCATATATTGACTTGATTAGTCTTAGGCATTTATTTTTGCCCAGTTGGCATCCCTTGGGGTTAGATATAAAAATAGGATATTTTATTTCAGAGTTAGGGAATGCTGTTTTTATATCGAATTGTGTAATATTTAGGTTATATTTATTTGTGATTGATAGCATCCATCTTATAAGCCAGTATTGGATCACTGGGGCATATGTCTCAGTTAGAGAATAGTGGGTGAGATCTTTGAAACCCTTTGCAACCAATCTGGCCTTCGGTATGTGAATGCCTTGATTGTTGGGCTTTGTGGTGAAACACCACTTTGTATCTACTAACCTCACATTTCTCTCCCTGGGTACAACTTCCCACACGCCCATATCAGACAATGATTTCAGCTCGTCATTTATAGCTTGTCGCCATTGTTCCCTAAAAGGGTTATTGTCGACATCCTCCCATCTTTGAGGGATGTGGTCCTCAATGTAATTTTTATATCTTGATTTAAATAGGTTTAATATTACAGAGGTTTCTATTATATTATCGTTTCCCTGTATACTATCATTATTATCATCTTTATTTATTATTTTTGTGATATTTCTCGTTTCATCGAATCTAACATCGCAAGTAACGTGCGATTTGTCTATTAACGGGTTCCTTATACAGTACCCACTATTTGTGTATCCCACAAATATACCCTTATCAGATCTTTTTGTTAATTTCGGATGTTCTACATTGGTTTTATTTCTTTTGTTTTTTGTAGCCTGCTGTTGACGGATTTCTATAGGGATGTGTCTAAATGCGAGAGATCCAAAAACTCTCATATTGGATAAATCAGGCTTTATCCCATATAACATTTCGAACGGGGTTTTATTGTCTTTATTGGCCCTAGTTGGGCTTCTGTTTATGACATAAACAGCCATCAAAACAGCCAATGACCAATAACTGAAGTTCAAATCGGAGTCAAACAGCATAGCTCTAGTTCTAGCCATTATTGTTTGGTTCTGTCTTTCAGCCATTGCATTTAGCTCTGGTGAATATGGAACTACAGGCTCGAGACTTACGCCGTTTTCCTCACAAAATGTCTTCATGTGTGAATCTAGATATTCTTTAGCATTGTCACATCTTAAGGTGGCTATAGGGTGATCTGGGAATTTCGACTTCAACTTCATATACAATTTTCTAAATTCCTCACAAACCATTGATTTTTTTCTCAATGGTAGAGATAAACGTATACTTTGTGGCATGATCCACGAATATTAAAACGTATTTTTCACTGTATATTCCTGGTGAAAAGGGGCCCATAGTATCCGATGAAACGAGTTCCAATTTTCTTTCGGGTCTTGTCCGGTTTCCACTATGTCCCAACCTTTTGGAATTGGCCTTTACACATATATCGCAAAGGCTAAATTTGTCATCGCGGAACGTGATCCCATTTGGAATACCCCTTGAGACTTTTGTTAATAGTTTTAAATTTTTTCCCGACAAATGTCCCAATCTCCTATGCCATATCATTTTTTTATCTATTTTCAGCCTTTCTATATCCTGGCTTACTTCTTGGTTGTTATTTGTTATATTATTATTATTTATTATTTCATTATCATTCGTACCTACATCCTCATTCGGTTCAATATCACCTTTATTTATCTCATTATTATGTGAATCATTATTATTATATTCGTCATTGACATTTATTATGTCATTATTATTTAAATTATTATTATTTATGTTATTTTGTGTATTATTATTTGTGTTCTCTATATTCTCTTCCACTTCCTCTTGACTTTCCTCAATAATTTCTTCCTCTATCTCATATTCCATCCATTTGTCCTGGGAATTTATATTAGGCATACATGCCAGTTTATTCGACTCATTCTTATAAGGACATATTTTATTTAACTCATCTTCATCTTCTATTATGTTAACTGTGGATTCCGGTACAATTTCGTATTTAACCATGTATACCCCCCTTATTTTTGGGGCAGAGAAAATTACTTCATCTGTTCCTCTGACATATATATGTGCTGCAGAGAAATTCTGATCTATTCCAAGCTCCCTATTTTCAGTTATTTTAATTCCTGACATCAAGTCTACATTGAGGGACGGTACATAATGTACGTTTTTTAGTCTTATGACTTATTGGTTGCGTTCTGAGTTCTCTACTCTGATAAACATTGTACCTATATGCGTGGCCACTAAGAGTGTATCTTGAATTGCACATTCCAGTTCGATGGGTTTTTCCAACATTATAGGGTTGGATAGCTTCGACAGATCCAATATGACGTGAGCTACAGCTCCACCATCTAACATAATCCTTTTAGTAAGGGGAACGTAATTGGAGTCTGGCTCCTGTTTTGTATCTTTTGATGTTATTAGATTTATTAATTTATTATTTGAATTATTATTTGGTCCTTGATCTCTATATCTGATCATCATTGACCACTGAACGTCATTTTCTTTTTTGTTTTTATTATTATTATTAGTGTTACTTCGTCCGTATCTTGTATTTTGTGCAGGACCATCTAATTTATTTTGGGGTCTTGCACCCTCTTTATTTGACGGACATACTTTGGCTATGTGCCCTTTGCCATGACACTTAAAACAAACTAATGTACTCGAACTTGGCAAAGTGTTTCGATTTTGATTGTTATCATATTTTTTGTTTTCATAGTTATTATTATTATACTGAGATGTTTCTGTTTGTTGGTTATTATTATATTTCGTTTTCCCCTGATCTACATTTTGATTATGGTTTTGATTTCTATTTGTATAATTATATCTATTGTAATTTCCACCATATTGAAATCTTTGGTTTTTATTATTATGTGTGAAATTACAAAATTTATTATTATTATTGTTTCTTGACTTTTTCTCGTCATATAACCTATCCGACATTTCGATTAACATGGCATGGAGTGTTTCAATTGTTTTTTGATCCTGACTTAAAGTATTAAACTCCAGCCTAGTCATATCGTATTCCATGTTTAGTGAGATTAGGAGCTGTTCTATCTCCTCCTGTTTGTCCAGATTCTTCCCACAAGCCCTTATTTTTTGGGCTGACCTCGAGAAAACATCTAAATAACTTCTCATATTCCCATCGCTGTTAAATTTTAATCTCTGGAATGCTTGTTTTGCATTGATATATGTGACCTGTGTACAACTTTTATATCTCTCATCGAGAACTTTTAGGATCTGATTTATTGTTTTAAGGTCTTTAACTCTTTCGATCAATTCATTATTTAGTCCTTGATATATGAGGGCCTTTCCCTTTTCCTGATTTCGGAAGTATGTCATACGAGTTGCTGGGCTAGCATTACTAGATTCAGGATTTAAAAAATTGTTTAACTCTAATCCCAAAAATAGCACCTCTGTTTCAGTATCCTGCATGATTGGGTATAACCCCTCTGCATAGAGTGTGGAGACCATCATGGTCCTCCAGGCGTCATAATTCCTCCCGTCAAATACTTTTTTTGTGTCAAATCGTGACATATTGTTAAAATTTTCTATCGGGGGTTTATTATTCCTACCTCAGAAACATGAGCACTTAAATCTAGGGGTAACACGGTCTCAACCGCACGATTATGCAAAACACAGTCTCAGCCGCTTGATCGGGAATGCAAGTTAAATGTTATATTATAATTCTTAATAATTAATCAATACTCTAATTAATTCTTACAAACACTGTCGCTGACGATGAGTTGATCTCTCCGCCGTTGTTTCAATTTCTTCTCAGTTTATCGAAATTCTGGTATATTATCGCCAAAAAGTTTTTTAAATCGAAATTGGTTTCAGCTTTGGATCTTGTTCCAGAACGAAAATAATTCTGTTGAACACGTTAAAACATAAATTAAATTTCAAGGCAAAAGTTATTCAACAGAAATACAAAAGGTTAATGCTGAAAGAAAATAATTCATTATCTATTATCGATTGGAAGTACTCTTTGTAAATTGTGAACAGGAAAAATCTGTCACTAAAGTCAATGGTTGTTTAATAATTTTTTCTTTTGTTATACAATATGTATCTCATTCAACAAATATTTCCCTTTTTCGACCACTCTCGACCAACAAGATAAAGTTTGAAAGGTTACCAATGATACCTTTCAAGTTTCAACTTTCCTCTAATTTTGGATGAGAGTTAACATAAAAATATTTCGAACGTTTTACTTTATTTCTTTTAAATTTCGAACTTTTACTATTAATTTTGAAACAAAAATCACACCGATTACTAATTAATTATTCTAAATTTTACTTATCTCGATTTCCTTTTCGTATTTTTTTGTTTTTCTTCTATTCCACTGCGATGTTGACTTTGACTTTTGACGCTGCAACTTTCAGACTTTCGACTTTTTGACTTCGATTTCCTTTTCGGAACACAGCATGAATAATTGCCAGCCGTTTTTGACTCTGCAAGCCAGTTTTCCAAACCACAGGATTCTCTCGTACCTGATCTGCTTACACCAAACTCTCGACTTTGACGTTTTGACCGGCGCCCAAGATTTCACTGATGTTTTCATTAATTTTGACTATTACCTCTGGTTCATTTGATTTACAGGTTTTCAATTTTCCAGGATAATTCCTTTAATCACTGGAACCGAACTTTGCGTTCACGAACTTTTAACTTTTCTTCCACTTTGCGTGGGATTATCACACGGCACTAAGCCTTTCACTTTGCGTGAAACACAAAAAATTTTTTACATTTAGTAAATTACACGATTAACACGAACACATTTTGAATCCCGCACTTATTTTCGTTGGTACGCAGCTCTGGCTACCATGTTGAGGTGAGTTTCGATTGTTTCATCCAAGAAAAACTAAGCACGGACATTTATCAACAAAAAGGTTGATTTATGACTTTAGTACAACGACTGACGAGCGGAGAACATTCTCCATCGAGCAGTGGCGGAAAAATATTATTCTGGCGATCAGTGTCGCCACATCCAGAAACAATAAATGTAATGTGTTACATGCAGTGTTGATTAATGTATGGTTACATGTTCGTGAGGCAGTGAGGGAATCGTATCCCAACAATTATGGCTGACCACAGTTAATGTCACACACGTGTAACATAATTGAAATATCTGCCTAATACTGGAAAACGTCAATTCTCCTTCTTTTTGGTAACAACCAATCGTAATAAACTAATCCCACTATTTCTTACCATTTCTTCTTTTTACTATGTAAAAATTAAATTATAAAAACTCTAACTCTGAAGAACAAATTGTGTTGATACGAAATCCCACCTTCTCTCTTTCATCATCATCATCACGATCATACTATATATATGTAAAATTATTCGATACACTCATTTCATTTCATCACATTCATTCTGTTCTCGTAATTTTATTATCACAGCATTTTCACCTTCTTTCCTGTCTAACATCAACTCACATTCATTCTGTTATTATCTGTTTCATGTACTTCGCACACAATCAATCTTTTTCACATTTTCATCTGTTGGTTTAGATTAGAGAATGTGTTTTGACTTTGTGAAATGCAGGCTAGACAGTACCTACATTTCACTGTCAAGACATTCGTCTTTCTCTCGTTGCTTATGCAACATCTAATATTTTACTCTTTCATTTTATGTGTGTTTTTACACAATTTTATTTTCTCTGAGTTTCATTGTGTGATAATTCGACTTGAAATTATCAATTTAACTATAGTTGCTTATAAATTTGATTCTTGCAATAAATCTTTAGTTCAAATTGAAGTTCATTAGTCTCATTTCCACCTGAAACTTACAAATTGATAATTTCTTAAAATTAGTTTTGAGTGAAAGTTCGTTTCGTTTATTATTTTCAATATGTCAAAAAAATTAACTTTTTATTTAATTATCGCTGCCAGTTCTGATGGCAAGTCAAACTATTGTGCGGTTCGTAGAGTTCGTTTTTTCGATTCTGAAGAATGGTTCGGTTTTCCAGACGAGCTTCATAATATTTCCTTGCATCCCGATTTGGGTAAATTACTAGTCATTAAGTCTGCTGTGGCGTCTCTAAAGTCGAGGGGTCATTTCAGGAACGTTAATGTCACCTTGCCAGATGAGGTTTTCTCAATGTATGTCGATGCGGATGACAATTTCATTTTCTCTGAACATTTTTTGGGAGAAATTATTGTCAGTTCGTCGGTTCGTGAGTCTGAGTCGCAGAGTCCAGCTCTCACTTCGATGGTTTCGTGTTTAGAAAAATTGTCGTCGCCAAAAGAAGAGTCTCTGAAGGAGATCCTCCGTCATATACTTCTAGAGAAATTCCATCCGAAAAATAAAAATGTCGAGTCATGGTGCGATCGCTTTGAGAAGGAGGTTTCGAGGTTCCAACTCAAAGGTCGTCGTCAAGTTGAGGTTCTTAAATCCTGCTTGGATGTTTCTCTCAACAATTGGTTTATCGTCACGCAGGAGAATTTGCCTGTGGATGCAGAATGGTTACTTTGGAGACAAGAATTGGTTTCCAACTTCGGTGATAATTCTTTTCGTGCTGTTGCCAATGCCATCGGATTTCGCTACTTAGGCGGTTCGCTTGTTGATTACGTCATAAACAAAGAAAAGGTACTAATTGAATGTAATCGTAGCTATTCGAAGTCAGTTATTCTTGATTTAGTAATTTTTGGTCTACCGGATCGTATCGTCAAATCTTTAAACAAGAACAGTATTTTGACTTTGCAGTCTCTTAAGGACAAATTAAAGAAATATGAAGGAGATGAAAAATTTGTAGGTGATAGGTCTAAAAGCAATAAGAATAAACCTTCATCTCCCCCTTCTTTTCATCGTCAAAATAATAGTCAAAATAATAGTCAGAATTCTCTTTCTCAGTCGTCAAAAGTTTTTACCAATTCTAATTCCGAAAAGAAGAATAACGTAAATTTTGTCAATAACTTTAAAAATAACGTAAATCCGAAGAATAGAAAACCATGCTCTATTTGTGAGAAAAACGGGTATCCTAACAAGATGCATTCAGAAGCAAATTGCTGGTATGCAGAAAAACAAGACACCCAACAAAAATCTGTCAATAGTACTGAGCTGGCGGATTCTTCGACGGATGATGATATCTCAAAAAACTTGTAGTGCCACCACTAATTAAAGTAAAATTAAGCCTAAACGATTGCCATGAACCTGAAGGAACCTATGATAGTGGTTCGAATATCTCAGCTATAAATTCTCATTTATTAAAAAAATTAAAGTGTAAATTCTTAAGGCTTAAAAACTGTCATTTTAAAATGGTTAGTGGACATGGCATAATACTCGGAATATGCAAACTTAAAGTAAAAATCTTTGATATCACAAAGTTTGCATACATTTTTGTATTAAATGAAAACAACTGTTCTCATGATTTTATTATAGGTTTAGATCTGATTAAAGCCTTTAAGCTAAGGCAAGATGAGAACTTAATTATTAATCAAGGTAGGACTTCTGTTACTTCTGGTAGACAGTCGAATACTTCTTGTATTAATTCTGTTGAACTTGTTGCTAATAATTTAAGACATCTGAGTACCTCTGATCGAAGGAAAGTATACAAAGTAATTAATTGCTTCAATTATGCCTTCGCAAAGGATAAATTTGATGTTGGGAAAGTTTCCACTCACGAAGCCGCAGTTAAGCTGAGTGAGCATCGATATATCTACAGAAAGCCTTACAGGTGTAACATAGTGGATCAGCAGGAGATTGAGGAACAGGTAACTGCACTTTTTAAAGCAGGGTTAATCCAAGAGTCCTCATCTCCATTTGCAGCTCCAGTCACTCTCGCAGTGAAAAAACAGTCAGATGGTACTCAGAAAAAGAATAGGCTATGTATTGATTATTCCGCCCTGAACAAGATCTTAATCCCTGAAAGCCAGCCTTTTCCTCTCATAGGAGATTTGATAGTGAAGGCCAGGGACTGCCAATGGTTCAGTGTGTTAGATATCAATAGCGCTTTCTGGTCTGTACCACTTAGGGTGAAAGATCGGTACAAGACTGCTTTTGTAACTCAGACAGGTCATTATGACTGGAAATGCCTCCCTTTCGGACTGAAAACATCTCCAGCCATTTTTCAAACTCCGTAATGTCTTAAAAAGAAACGACCTAGACAATTTTTCAGTAAATTACATAGATGATATTTTGGTTTTTTCAAAACCTTTTAATGAACACTTGCTGCATTTAGAGAAAGTAATGGACGCAATTTATAAAGAAGGTTTTCGATTTAGCTTGAGCAAGTGTAATTTTGCTAAAAACAAGGTCAAATATCTAGGTCACGAAATTGAGAATAATCTCACACGTCCTATTTTCGACAATGTACTCCCAGTTCGTGAGTTTTCTGTTCCTCAGACAGTCAAAAACGTTAGGCAATTCCTAGGAAAAGTAAATTTCTATCACTCTTATATTCCAAATTCTGCTATGGTACTAGCACCTTTACATAATTTATTGAAGAAAAATGTACCTTTTCGATGGAGTGATAGTTGCCAAAAAAGTTTTGATTTTGTTAAACGTATTTTATGTAACGAACCATGTCTGGCCGTTTTCAGCCCAGAAAAGGAAACTAAAGTCTTTACCGATGCTAGTTTAGAAGGCATTGGTGCTGTTTTGAAACAAAAGCAGGAAGATGGTACTTTTAAGCCTGTGGCTTATTTTTCTAAAAAATTAAATGAAAGTCAAAAAAAGAAAAGCCCTTTTCCTTGAGTGTCTGGCTATCAAGGAGGCTCTAAATTATTGGAGATATCTACTTCAGAATATAAATTTTGAGATTATTACTGATCATAAACCTTTAGAAAACATGAGAATTAATACACAATTTGATGATGAATTAAGGGAATTAATTTTGTCGATATCTCATTTTAATTTTAAAGTAACGTATCAGCCAGGTAAAAATAACGTAGAAGCGGATTGTTTGTCTCGAAATCCAGTCCTCGAGCCACATGAAGCTATTTCAGAAATTAAAACTATGAATATCTTGCAATTGGAGGATTTATTAATAGATCAAAAATCTGTAACTTTGGACAGAATTAATGAAAAGATTAACGTAATGAATGGTAAAAATAACCTCCTTTTTACCAATCACAAAGATAATAAAAAAATAATTGTTTCGGATGAATTTGCCAAAGAATTAATCAAAAAGATCCACTTCAAGCTTGGTCATATTGGGACAAGACAAATTGAGCTGTCTTTGTTACCCTACTTTTATAACGTAAATTTTAGAGAGTTTATTCAAAAATTTTGTAAAAATTGCTCAGTGTGTATTATGAATAAATCTCGTCTTTCACCCACATTTAAACCAATGTCTCAATTGGGACCGGCCACAAAGCCTTTTGAATACATGTCTGTTGACACAATTGGTGGTTTCGCTGGAAACAACTCTACTAAGAGATACGTCCACCTCTTAGTGGATCATTTTACTAGGTATGCATATGCCATCACATCAAAACATCAGAAGGCTACTGATTTTGTGAATTTATTAAATTTGGTATATAAGAATGGACATAACGTAGAATATCTACTTGCAGATCAATATACCGGTTTGAATTCAACAGCTTTTAAAGAATTTTTGAAATTTAAAAATACAAAATTATTATTTACTGCAGTAGATTGTCCATTCTCAAACGGATTGAATGAACGCCTCAATCAAACTTTGGTTAACAGGTTAAGATGCAAAATTAATGCAAATGAGGTAAACAAAAAGAGGCCTTGGCCCACATTATTTCAGGAATGCGTTCAAGAATATAATGACACAGTTCATTCAGTGACAAAATATTCTCCAAATTATCTTTTGCATGGTTCTGTTCCACCATTGCTTAAAAACCTCCCTTTTGAATTTAATTTGGAAAATGACCGAATAAAAGCCATGCAAAACTCTATGAAAAGCCACTTGGCAAACAAAAAACGATTTGACCGAAATAAAAAACAGCCTGATTTCAAAGTAGGTCAATTTGTCTACGTTCTGCATGGAAATTCTTTAAATCGAAACAAATTGGACGAAATTAGGACAGGTCCTTATAAAATTTTAAAACAGCTTTCAAATGTCTTATTTGAGGTGGAAGCTGGCTTTCAAAAATATGAATCTAATATATTTCATGTGTCAAAAATGTATCCGTCGAGTTTTGAAAATTGAATTGTCTGATCCTTTTAAGTCCTGGCTTTTGCCTTGGTATAGGACTTGTAACCCTGTATATTTTGATTAGTTTGTTAAATTTTTTTAGCTCCCATCGACTTTATATCTTGGTGTGGGGATGTAAAATTATTCGATACACTCATTTCATTTCATCACATTCATTCTGTTCTCGTAATTTTATTATCACAACATTTTCACCTTCTTTCCTGTCTAACATCAACTCACATTCATTCTGTTATTATCTGTTTCATGTACTTCGCACACAATCAATTTTTTTCACATTTTCATCTGTTGGTTTAGATTAGAGAATGTGTTTCGACTTTGTGAAATGCAGGCTAGACCGTACCTACATTTCACTGTCAAGACATTCGTCTTTCTCTCGTTGCTTATGCAACATCTAATATTTTACTCTTTCATTTTATGTGTGTTTTTACACAATTTTATTTTCTCTGAGTTTCATTGTGTGATAATTCGACTTGAAATTATCAATTTAACTATAGTTGCTTATAAATTTGATTCTTGCAATAAATCTTTAGTTCAAATTGAAGTTCATTAGTCTCATTTCCACCTGAAACTTACATATATATGTGTCATATGTACACTCTCGTCAGGAAGTGCTTCCCCTACTATTCTCGAACCAATAACGCTGTTGCTTCGCCATTTCGTACTGAATCGTATTTTACTTGAAATTATATTTTTAGTCTGCTAATAAATTCTATCGTGAATACTTCTCTCTTACTCTTTTTTGTTCCTCGTACTTACCGCCTCACATTATGGTAGCCATCGCTGTGGTTGAACAGTAAGAGAAGAATAAAATTAAAATATGAAATAGCAGACTTATTATTTTTTGAAATCGATTCATTGTTGTGCAAAAATTTATATTTTTAAAACGAATAATACACAAAAAGTGTCGTGTAATTGAGAAAGTTAAACTCGAATTTTTAATTAAAATTTTTTTTTCGAAGTCGAAGAAAAATAAAAAAGTAACCAAAAAATTGTTCCTGATCCAATAACAGCTGACCCTGAAAGTCAACAAACTACAATTCAGAAAGGACCGCCAATGATACAGAGAACCACCTGAGGAAATCTTCTGCTCCCGTCTTCAAGGACTCTACCAGAGATCATCAACAATGAAGACCACAAATTTTTGGGCAAACCTACAACAAAATTTGGCGGAGATTACAACGGTGAAATTTGGATTCATAAAATACGAATACACACAACAACGGATCGACAAGAAAAAATACACTCAAGTTAAGGTAATATATGTTTAGTTGATTTTTTTTTTTACGTTTTTTGTTTTAAATTTTTCATTGTGCATTTGAGGTGGCGATATATAATTGTTTTCCCTTCCCACTTTTAAAATATATGTCAACTTTAATAAACATATTAGAAAATAAAATAGGAGAGTAACGTAGAAGCACCAGTAATCGGCAGTGGCCAAATATGGTACCTGTAATCGGCATATAAAATAAACTAAAAATTAAAAAAAACCTATTGACTTTAGCGCTTTTGAAAAAATTATAACTAAAACCTACTTACTACCATATTATCGATAGTAAATATGAGCTATCCAGGACAATTATAAATGTATGAAAAAAAATAATAAAAACATGTATTCTCTTATCTTTACTTTTTGTTGAAATTTTCATGAATCTTGTTGATGGCATTGAAACAATACAGAGTAATTTAACTAAGGTAAGTTGCAACTTTTGAGTTGATTGTAATTTTAACCGAATCATTTAACATTTTTCTTCGTATTTCAAGCTTCATATTACTCTTTTTTTCCTTTTTTCTATCAATTTTTAACAAAAAATGAAATGCCGATAACTGGTACAGAAAAATCACAAGTGACCCAGTAATCAGCATACATTCGATTACTGGAACAATACAGCAATGAATTAATAATTTTTTAAATATTATTAATTTTATTTAATTAAAAATATTTTATAACAAAACTATAGTAATTGAATAAATAAATTCATTGACCAGTTATCGACATATTACTTTTAAACATTTTAAGGTTCAAATTATTCCTTGAAATATGAGAAAAATGGGCCGATTACTGGTGTGCCAATTACTGGTTCTTCATTTCTAATACATTTCTTATGGATTTTTTCACCTCAGAATGGCTCCTACTTTCAAATATGATGACTCGGACATGCAAAGAGCTATTGAAGCAGTAAAGCTTCAAAATATGAGTATCTACAAGGCAGCCAAAGAATTTAAAGTTCCACAATCAACTTTGGATGATAAGGTTCATAAGAGAACACCTCAGTTTAGAAAAATGGGTCCTGCAACTATATTTACTTCTTCAGAAGAAGATCAACTTGTTAAGTGGATCTTGGAATTAGCTAAACGTGGCTATCCTGTTTCTAAAGAACAGTTCATTGAGAATGTGAAAAATATTATACATATATGGGGCTAACTGACAAGTTCAAGAATGGTACACCTGGTAGAAAATGGTATGAATCTTTCATGCGTCGACATCCTGAAATTTCGATTAGGACAAGCCAAAATTTGACTCCTCGTAGAGCTGATGTGACAGAAATAGATATTAGAAGGTGGTTTGAGGGAGTAAGTTTAAATTTTTATCACTTTTCCGATGCCTGCCTAAAGGTAATATTATTTTGACACTGATTAACTGATTGATTGATTTGCTATAGGTACGAAAGGATGCAGAAAAAGATTTATTTTTTCACGTGCTACAAAATCCGAAACAAATTTTTAATTTGGATGAATCTGCTTTCATTTTTTCTCCAGATAAAAACAAAGTCTTGGCTGGAAAAGGAAGTCACTACGTTTACAATTGTACTGAATCCGGTGACAAAGATAATCTTACCGTCCTTCTTAATGTAAGTGCAAATGGTGATATGGCACCACCCTCCATTGTATTTCCATTAAAAAAAATTAGCAAAGTTATTGCTCAGAATGCAAATAGAGAGTGGAACCTTGCCACTTCCGACAGAGGTTGGATAACTGGTGAAATTTTTTTCGAGTACATAGCCAATACATTTGTCCCATGGCTGAAAAGAAATAACTATGAGTTGCCTGTCGTTTTGTTTTGTGATGGTCACGGTTCTCACCTAAAATACTGGGTAGCACAATTTTGTAGAGATAATGGTATTGTTCTTATAATTCTATATCCAAATTCTACCCATATAATTCAGCCTTTGGACATAGGCGTTTTCAAATCGGTGAAGGCCAATTGAAGAAAAAAAGTCTGTGCTTTGAAACAAAAAAGTATTAAAATTTCCAATCAAAATTTTTGCCAATTTTTAGAAGAATGTTTGACTGAATCTTTATCACCAAATTTGATTCAGAAAGCCTTTGAAACTACGGGTCTTTATCCGTTTAATCCTGATAATGTTAACTACGATAAATTAGTTAATGTTTCAAAAAGATCGTCAACAGAAACTGTTGCTCCACCAAAACCATCGTTTTTAGAAGAATTAGAAGCTCAGTTAAGCTCTGAAACTTTAGCAGAATTTCGCAACAGTCTCGGTTCACATTGGAATGGAGCTATTGAATTTACCAAACTTTTTGACTTGTGGCAAAACCTCCAAAACGTATCTCAGCCTACCATACCGACTGAAGCTCAGAGTGAGCCATTTTCACACGAGTCGTCTTTTGATTTGTCAATGGTTTCAGAAATATCTGAGGCAAATGACAAAAGTGCTGACAAAGTTGATTTGGTAAATTCTTTAGAGGTGGAGTTATCATCAAATACGAAAGATGCCTAGTCTGGCAGCTATTTAGTGAATGACCAATTTACTGAAAGCTTGCCAGACGCATCTAACAGCAATTTGATACTCACTGAAGAGCTGTTAGACCAAGCTAATTTCGTACTTGATTATAATCCCACCCCTCAAGAATTACTGAATTCTTTGTCCATTTCTTCGATGCTTATTGAACAACAAAATGAGCAATCTGTTGAACTTGTGGAACTTCGTCCTGTATCACCGAAAGAAAATTCCAACCATGAAGTTGAAGCTACACAGGTGACAGTTCCTCTTAATGACCATGTTTTACAGAAAAGTATTACTCCAGAAATTGAGGCAAATATTGAAGCTATCTTAAGCCAAGAGCCACCTATATCTGCAATGTCTCACTCTAATGAAAATCAGTATACTTCACCAGCAAAAAAAAATAATGAAGATACCCAAATTTCTAGTTTACCTGAGTGGCATTTAGGTCACGAGCTCCAGGCACCTTCGCCATTTAAAAATAGTTTATTTTGGCCTAAAGTGAACTCTAAAAAGACTGAAAAAAATAAAGAACACACGCTGCCATCAACAGCCACTTCTGAGGAGTGGTTAACTTTTTTTTAAAAAAAAGAACAAGAAAAACTGGACAAGCAACTTGAAATCGAAAAGAAGAAAGATTTGAGAGAAAAAAAAGATTGGCAAAGCTAAGTGAACAACGTGAGAAAACAATTAAAAAAAATAAGACGTCTGGTAAATCTCAAAAGATTCAAAATAAAAGGAAAGTTTCTAGTGAAACAGAAAATGATAATTCAGACACAAACTCAGAAATTGTTGATGAACCTGATCAATTGCCATCCCCCTGTAAAATACGCAACGTTATTACCAAGAAAAAGAATGCTAAGTTGATTCAGAAGGCTTCAAACGATATCACAGTCACTGCATCTAAAGAAATTTGTGCAGGGGATTTTGTAGTAGTTGAATATAAAACAGGGGATGGCTCAGTAGTACGAAAGTATGTGGCCTTTATTCAGAAGAAAGGAAATAAATTTGCAACTATTAGATGCATGCGACCATATCTTGCCAGAAAGGAAATTTTCATTTATCCAGAAATAGAAGATGTTGACCGAATTCCTCTACAAAATATTGTTAAAATTTTACCTAAACCAATCAAAACCCGGGGAAAATTTCATTTTAACTTTGATGTTCTCAAATAATATTAATTTTAAAATTTTTTGCATCATTTTATTATTAAAAAAAAATATTGTTATAGTTAATAACTGTGGAATACCTTGTCGTGAGAGATATTCACACTAGAAGGTCTTCAACAGTATTTGCATGTTCTGCCACTTCATACAAATAAGTATGGGAGAGCCAAATCCTCGGCGAACACTGGCGATTTTTGAGCCGGTTCTGAGAGTTTATATACCGAATTTGGCACACACACACGGACACACATACGTACGTATGTATACGTAATTATGTCATACGTTGCGTCGTTTCCTGTCTCCGTCGAGATGATAAGAAACGACGCAGTGCGTTTGGTACCGAGTCGTTACATTACCGAGATCGTTATCAGGTAATTGATCTCGACTCGTACGATGTATCTTACCTGTACGTACGTACAGGTACGAACATACAAACGCATTTGTGTGTATTAGTTTAACGTCATAGAGACGAATATTGCCAGCCTTTGGGCGGCGACTGTCGTCGAGGGGTGCGAGCCCCTAAAACCTCATACAAGTAATGTCCCCACAGCTACTCCCCCCCAGTTTTTGCGCCGCGAAAATGATAAGTCGCGTGCCTGGGGGGACTTATTGAGTCTACTGTCTCTGGTCCCGCTCCTACTTAGCGAGGGCAGACCCCACCGCGGCCCCGACGCATTCGTAGGACTGTTTCCTGGCGTCTAATCGGGCCTGGTAGGCGTCCCTGCTTGTTTGTCCCCTTCTTCTCGGCGTTCGTTGATGTGGAGCCGGGCGGTCATAAGGTCGGGAACGGTTGGACAGGCGGGGATCGACTAGTGTTAAGGGCCTTGGCCTTTGATACATCGGGGAGTTTGAGCTCCCCGATGGCTTGTAGGCCAGGCTAGTGGCGGGGGGAGGGCGTGGAATACGCACCTCATCCGCCGGGAGTTGTTTCCTCGTCTCTACTTTCGCCAGGGCTAAGGACTCCGGAGGTGGGTTCACCACTTCCGGTGTCTTTTCCGGCGATTTCGGGGGTGAGATTAACGGAGGAAGGGGGGCGGACATTATTTTCACAATGTCCACCGCCGACGTCGTATCCATCAATAACTCGTTCTCTATTCGTTCAATTTCTTTTTCGTGTTCCATCTGCTCTTTAGTCTTTACAGGCTGCGGGGCAGGTGGTACCACGAATTGAAATGGTTCAGCCGAGAACGGGGTATTGGTCGAGGACGACATAAGGAAGGAATAAAACAAGGTACAAAAAGAAAGAAAGAGAGAAAAAATTACGAAAAATTTTCGGCGTGTTCTGGTCGACAGTCGAAAGGCGTATGAAAAACTTTGCGAGAATATTTTCGATCGCAGCTTTATTCCAAGTCGTTATCTTATTTCGGACTTGTTCGGAGGGGATAGTGCATTCAATATTCTTTGGCTTAAAAGTTTTCCGGTTAAATTTGGTTAAGTACAAGCAGAGTTAAGCGTGTTTGAATTTTCGTACTTCGAATTTTGTATTTCACAAAGGAATGAACTCTTCGTTTGTGACGTCACGATCTATTGACTATTTTGTTATCGGTATTGTTTGTCAATAGAAACACGTTGCAATGTTTTTCTTCCGTATTGCACGTGGATTTGTTTATTCGTGTCGTATTTTTATTGTACGCACTTTTTCTCTGCTTATCTGAAGAATTTCTTTTGTTACGAATATTCCCAGATTCTCGTACGTCTTTTTGTGCGGGTTTGTGTTTTCCACTGCGGATATTAACTTTCGTGAATATTTTCAGTTTCTCCATGCCAATCTCTCGGATTTTCGAGTTGGAATTTGGTTTTTCTGCGTTCTGCTGCCAAGGGGCCTGCCTCTTTTTCGTGGGCACAAGGGGGCTGACGGATCGTATTGTATTTTGACGATCTCGTCCTTGAACTTCACCGTTTTCCTTATTTTCATTTTTTCTTCTGGTGATTTTTGTGATTTATCACCTTTTTCGACTGGGTTGTCCTCAACTTTTCGTGGTTGTGTTGTTTCGGACTGTTCAGTCTGTTCTTCCTCTATTATTTCCTTGTGTGTCGTCTTCCTTGTTGCTCTTTGGAGCATTTTCTTGTCGTCGTTTATAAGGTACGCAGGTTTCAATCTGTCTATTGAAATCGTCTTTTGTTCACCTGCGATTAGTATCATGAAATTCTTGTCATCTCGTGATACAACCTTATAAGGACCGGCGTATGGTTTCTCCAACGAAGATCTTATTTTCTCGTCTCTAACAAACACATGAGATGTTGTGGCCAAGTGTTTGGAGACATAAATCTTTGGTTGGCCATGACGAGCTGCCTGGTTCAGAAAGTTGTTGGCGTCAGTCCGTATGTCTTGGACGAGCGTTTCGGGGCTAATTTCTTTCGAATGGGTGAAAAAGTCCCCTGGTAGGCGTAGCTCTTTGCCGAGCGCTAACTGCGCTGCAGAGTGACCCGTGTCCGTTTGAAGAGCAGATCGAAGGCCCAAGAGGATGGTTGGTAGTATGTCAACCCATCTCTTGGTGTTGCAAGCCATAATGGAGGCTTTCAAAGCTCTGTGCCATCGCTCAACTTTTCCATTTGCTTGAGGATGGTAAGCTGTGGTGTGATTGTGTTGTACACCAAGCTTCTTAGACAGCTCTTGAAAGAGCGAGCTTTCGAATTGACGACCCTGGTCCGTGATGATGACTTCAGGTATGCCATAGCGGGCAATCCAGGTGTCGTATAACCTGGCAGCTACCGTGGGAGCTGTCATCTCATGGAGAGGAACTGCCTCTGGCCATCGAGTTGCTCTATCGATCATCGTTAACAGGTATCTGTGTCCTTGGGATGGGGGTAATGGACCCACGAAATCTATATGTATTGTTTTGAACCGCTCCGTTTGTTTAAAAGATTTGAGAGGCGACCGAGTATGTCTTCCTACTTTGGACTCTTGGCAATTCAGGCAACTGCGAGCCCATTTGTTGCAGTCGGACTTCATCCAAGGCCAAACAAATCTTGATGATACTAGTCCAGCAGTGCATCTTGGTCCAGGGTGCGATAGATTGTGCACACTACTGAATGCCAGTTTGCGATACTTTGTCGGCAGGAATGGCCTATTCTTGCCTGTACTAATGTCGCATGTGAGTAAAACATTAGTACCAGGGATTTTCCTTTGTCTCAATTTGAGAGCTGTGTCATCGTTTGACAACAGTTCTTGCAATTCTGCATCCCTTAACTGTTCTTTAGCTATTTCAGCGTAAGGTAATTGAGACGGTGCCGAGATAGCTTCGATCCTACTGAGAGCATCAGCTGGAGTGTTGAGTTCTCCACTTATATACTGGATGTCCGTAGTCAACTGTCCTATGTAGTCCAATTGTCGAGCTCTTCTCGGGGAAGCTGGTTCTGTTTTTTGCGTGAAGGCATGTGTTAGGGGTTTATGATCTGTATATACAGTGAAACATCTACCCTCTAATTGGTGCCTGAAATGCTTCAACACAGCGAATATTCCCAGTAACTCCCTGTCGTATGTGCTGTAGTTCTTCTCGGTTTTTGATAGCTTTCTGGAGAAGAAAGCGAGCGGTAACTTCTTGTCATTGTCCTTTTGGTACAGTGTTGCACCAATAGCAAAGTCGGACGCATCAGTTGCGACACATAACGGCAGACTTTCGTCTGGGTGAGCTAGTAGAGTTGCATTTGCCAGTGTTTCTTTTATGTTTTCGTAGGCTTTTTCAGCTTCTTCAGTCCAGTCGAGTGGAGTTTAATCTTTCTTTTTGTTTGTTTTTATTAATGCAAACAGCTTACTTTGTTCGGCTGCAGCATTTTTAATGCAACGTCTGTAGAAATTCACCATCCCCAAGAAGCGTCTGAGTTCTGCTACGTTGGAGGGTTTTGGGAATTTCAATATGGGCTCTACCTTGGTCTTCAGAGGGGAAATGCCTTCGGTCGAGACTTGATAGCCGAGAAAGTCAATCCTGGATTGTTTGTATAAACTTTTTCCAACATTGATAGTAAGTCCAGCAGCGTGTATACGTTGTACGATGGTTCTTACATTCTTCTCGTGCTGTTGCTCGCCGCCTTCTGAGCAAATGCATATGTCATCCAAATATGCATATGCAAACGGCAAATCCATAAACAGTCCATTGATGAATCTTTGGAAAGTTTGTGCAGAATTACGGAGTCCAAACGGCATTCGAAGGTATTCGAATAACCCAAAGGGGGTTATGACCGCTGTCTTTGGGATGTCCTGTTCGGCCATTAGAATTTGGTGGAATGCCCAGTTGATGTCTATTTTTGTGAACATCGTTTTACCCTTCATATTCGCATTGAAGTCCATTATGTTTGGGACTGGATAGCGATCAGGAACTGTTTTGGCATTTAAGGCCCTGTAGTCTCCAACGATTCGCCACTCTCCACTGGCTTTTTTGGTCATGTGGATCGGGGAACTCCATGAACTTTTTGAGGGGCGGCATATGCCTTCTCCTATTATGCAATCATAGTATTCCCGTGCTGCTTTGAGTTTATCAGGCAGTAACCTGCGGGCTCTAGCATGGCAAGGCGGTCCTTTAGTTTCTATATAATGAATGGTATCATGTTTATAGGTCGGATGCCTGCGAATCGATGGTTGAGTAACTCCAGGATAGTCTGACAGAATCCGTAGGAATTGTTCGTCGACTTTTGTGCAACTGGATATATTGGTGTCCAGTTGGTACGCTAGCGTTTTTCCTTCCACCCATAGACCAGTATTGTTGTCTATGATTTTTCCATTTTTGAGGTCGATGACCAGACCATAGTGCGCGAGGAAATCTGCGCCCAGGATCGGAGTTGGAACGTCCGCAATTGTGAAGGACCATGTTATGTCTCTTCGCAAACCGATGCTTACTTTGCTGGATTCTATTCCGTAAGCTGGAAGGTTTTGACCATTCACAGTTCGGAGGTAGTATTTCGGAGGAAATGCCTTTTGGTTTTTATCTACTGGCAAAATGCTCAAGTCTGCACCTGAGTCAATTAGGTAACGTCTCCTGTTTGTCCTGTCCTTGATGAACAGGTGGCGTGAGTACTTTTTCGAGGGATCTTCAGCCGCATAGACGACCCCTCTTTCTAGTTTGACGACTTATTGTATGATTTACCCCACCATTGGCATCTGTTGTTGCACTTGGTGGCCTCTGCGCCAAACCGATTATGAAAGAAGCAGGATTTATCGTCCCAGTTTTGAGACCGGGGTTTGGGGGACAATGTTCTTCTTGGGGGAGTTGGACTCTGACCCCTGGTAGAATTGCTCTTGCGGTCTCTGGACCTGGATTTTCTGTCATTATTTCTATTGTTGCTCCTGCTTTTCGAGCGGTTGCTGTTTCTACCATTTCTTGGACTGTTATTATTGCTTTTCTTCTTGATTTCACTAGTCAGCTGAGCTATCTGGGCTCGAAGCTGAGCTAGTTCTCCGGTCTCGGTTGATACTGCAATGATCGAGGATGTTGATCTCGAATGTTCTAGTGCACTATCTGCACTCTTTGCTAGGAAGTCTAGGTCCTCGGAATTGTTGATTACCGTGGTACCTATGGCTGCCAGACACTGCACAACATTTTGGGGAAGTTGCTTGCAGAACTGGTTTCCAATAACTGACGGTGACACTATATTATCGGCCTTTTGTCTGAGTTTGGCCATGAAGGTGGAGGGTTTGTCGTCTCCAATCTTCATTCCGCCCATTACATCATCAATGATTTGGTTCTGAGTCTTACCAAACACATTTCTTATTTTTCTGCAGAACCAACTGTATTTATCTGCTTCCGCCGGAGGGCATTCCATGATATCCGGAATGCGGCGTATGATTTCTGCGGGCATGCCGCTGCAAATGTGTGAGTATTTTTGGTCGTTTTGCAGATTCTCTGTCTTAAAACGACCCTCGAGGAGAGTTAACCTGTGCAAGTACTTCGGGGGTCAGTTGTGGCTGACCACTTCCGCCTGCTCCTTGTTGATTTAATGATGGGTTCGGGTTCGTGTTTCCGTTGGGCATCGTGTGCTGGACTTCTCTATTTGTGCTTTCTACGAAGAGTCTTCCAGACTCCGTGGGTTGTCGGTCTGGGGTCGAAGGGTCGGAGTCTTGGCTCAATTGATGACCACTTCTGAGTGTTCGAGCTGTTGTTTCGTTTGGGTTAACTACAGCTCCCAAATGCAAGGCTTCTGGCCTCCGGATTTGTTTTTGTTTCTCCGGAGTCTCAAAGACTTCTGAGTCTCTGGTCGAAGCTGGAGGAGTTGGCGGATGAGAGCAACTTTGTTCCTCCAGGTCTACTTGTCTTGGTTCCCTTCTGGCAAATATATTTGGAAGGGGGGGTGTAATTTCCCGCTTTCAAAGTTAAGACCTCTGCTTCGACAGCCAAAGGTGTCTAGGTCTTGTAAAAATTATTTGTATTACAAGCGAGTAACTCGCCAGCGCACCGCGCCTCTTTTTAGAAATAGCGCAACGCGCCTCTAGACACCCACGACGTAGCCAAAAAATCACGTCGGGGTCACCACTGTGGAATACCTTGTCGTGAGAGATATTCACACTAGAAGGTCTTCAACAGTATTTGCGTGTTCTGCCACTTCATACGAATAAGTATGGGAGAGCCAAATCCTCGGCGAACACTGGCGATTTTTGAGCCGGTTCTGAGAGTTTATATACCGAATTTGGCACACGCACACGGACACACATACGTACGTATGTATACGTAATTATGTCATACGTTGCGTCGTTTCCTGTCTCCGTCGAGATGATAAGAAACGACGCAGTGCGTTTGGTACCGAGTCGTGACATTACCGAGATTGTTATCAGGTAATTGATCTCGACTCGTACGATGTATCTTACCTGTACGTACGTACAGGTACGAACATACAAACGCATTCGTGTGTATTAGTTTAACGTCATAGAGACGAATATTGCCAGCCTTTGGGCGGCGACTGTCATCGAGGGGTGCGAGCCCCTAAAACCTCATACGAGTAATGTCCCCACAATAACAATATCAAAATGTTGTTTTTAAGTTTGAATCTTTTGTTAATTATTACTAATTTACAATAAATCTTGCTTATTTAAATTGCCTAATATATGAAAAAAGCCAAGGTTTCAAGTTTTACTGGGTTAATTTTGTATGTCCGATGACTGGAACACATTTGCCGATTACTAGAACATTTTTGTCGATTACTGGTACAAATGAAATTTCTGACTTATTTGAAGAAAATTAAAATTTAGAGTTGATAAAATGGAAAAAAAATTAATTTTTTTAGTTGAATAGAGAGCTGGGGGATGCGGCAATGAATTAATAAAAAAAAAAAATCTGCTTGTTGAATAGAACTGGAAATACTAAAGGCTGAAATGAAAAAGTGATTGGACTGTGCCGATTACTGGTGCTTCTACGTTATAGTATTGAGAAAGAGGAATTAGAGGAATTATTGAAAAAGTTTGAAGGGGAAAAAGTAGTAGATTTGAAACTAGAAATATATAATCTTCCTTATTACACGTATTTTACGGGAGAAATAATATTAGAGTCTTTCACAATTGATATCTCAGGAAAAATAGAAGAAATTAGTTCATTGAAATATATTAAAATATCTGATTCAACACCAAATTATTTTTCATCCAGAATATACAGTTCATTGGAATCAGAGAAAAAATTCATAAATAGATTTTTAAAATAATAAATAATAAAATAGAAAAGACCAAAAAAAAACTGGAGAAAAAAGTTAGTAAAAAAATTAAAAATATAGAAGGAAAAAACGAAAAAATTGAATTAAAAGAGCAAAATATAGTTAGCAATATTGCAAAATAAAAAGCTGAAAACAAAAAATTTGTACCTATCACAAATATAGAAGATAATTTATTAGGTTTCGAAAAAATTGAACAAACCATGTCGAACATAAATGAAATCAAACCCATTCAAGCTCCATTAGGAAAAGTGTTCAATGGAAAGTATTACTTGGATTGGAGACAAATGATTATTTCGGCCATTAGGGGTGCTGGTTACTACGATATTTTTGGAGAACATGAATTTTTAGAATCTTATATATCCCACATTGA
>WOFM01001797.1:0-11139 GCA_011428145.1 Ericerus pela | reverse complement strand
CTCGACATTACGATCGAACTCTAATTCCAACTAATAACTGTTTCACATTTTATTATGTCTACAGTTCTCCAACTATGCCGACAAAATCTTGGTCTGATGTCCAAAAGACTATCGTAACCAATGTCGCCAAAGTTCAAGACATTGTAGTCAACACCTTCAAGAAGACATCCATCTTGAAGAAAGGCATCGTTTCTCAACAGAAACGAGACGAAGTCGATGAAGTCATTAACTCTCTGGATCATCTGTCAGACAAGATCGATTTACTTCGATTAACAGTTGATTCATTAAGACAGGTTAACTTGACGACAAACTCCATCGACATCCCTAAAATTCCGACAATTAATGCCGACCAAATGAAGACACTTGTGAAGACAGACATTTGTATTTGTGTAGACAGTACCAAGTTTGAAAATGAGATGATCGAATTCCTCGACATCACTCTAGGCGAACTTGATGCAAACCGCAAACTACTCGACAGCCAAGTGACGACATTAGAAGAAGCAATGGTTGTTCGTAATTTTTTAAGACACCACAACGCGACAGCGACACAAACGATTGCGACAATTATTAAGACAATCGAAAATCGAAATGAAGTCAAAGACAAGGCTCTCGAAGCCAAAGAAGTCGTTAACATTGAAGACACAGATGATTGTCTCAGTATCATTACTGATGAGATGGAAATAATTGAAGACAACTTACATAAGACAACCCTTTCACCACCGCCGATTCCTCTTCGTTTTCTGGAGACTATTCGTGAAGATCCGGAACTTGAAAAATTCGAACAGGCAGAAAAAGTGGTGAAGTCTACAATCTCACCAACATCTGTTACGACAATGCCGACATCATCAGCATCTGTAACATATAAGCAGGTGTTAACAAAACCAATAAAGACAGTCACAATTGCCGACAATAATAAGATGGATATTGAAGACAATTCAATCTCAACCCCTGTGGTTAAGATTAAAAAACCAGCTCCATCAGTGTCGACAAAACCTATGAAGACATTATCATTATCATCATCATCACCGTATGACAATCCACGATCAGTTGACGTCAATACATCTCGTATCTGGGATCGCAAAATTGGCCGTTCGATTTCAATCAGCGGACGATCGATTCCGTATATGCAGATCACCAATTTGCTAAAAGTCCTGCCGACAGTCTTTATGACACATATTAAAATAGCATGCAGACCTATGATGAGACAAAATACACCCGTACCTGTCAATGCACATTTCGATTGGCATATGAAATATTCCGTCTGTGGATCCGAATTTTTCGATCGTGACGACAAGCGAATCATGAAAGTGCAGCCATACACATTCCACATCCCTTATGGAATGTTCAAAAACTTTAAAACAGACAAAATCATAAACATCAAAATTAAGCTTGAACACAATGACGACGCAGAAATCGACTTCGATATCCACATTGTCGACTCATCCACATTCCACGCCAAACACATTATTTTAGGCCAAGATTTTATTCGACAACACGTGTGGTGGGCAATCCAAGACAGCCAGCCACATAAACGTGTCATCACTGAACAGATGCTGAAGTCAGGTTTTAAAACTGGAAAAATATGTATGATTGACGACATCGGAAATGCTTCTATCGACAAATGGGAAAAGAAAATCTACCACACGTCGTGAGAATTTTGAAGACAAAAACAGTTGTAATTTATGTAAATTTACGTTATTATAATATGAAGACAACACTAATGTAATATAATTTTGACGTATCCATAGAATTCTCAAATAAGATAATTTGCTATATTCGTCTTTTGATGAATAGAAGGCCTTATCTGGCGTTCTTTCCCCATATCTACGTTCGTTTTTGCTCGTAGCTTGGCCTATTGTCAAGTTACTATCAAAAATTAAATTAGATAAAAGTGATTTCTCCTTCTCTCACGAGTTTGCTGGCTAGTTCTAGCCTTTTGAGATTAGAAGAAATCACTCCGTTTGGAACTCTTGTCCGTTCAAGTTGAACATATTTTGTAATACCTTCACGAAATATTTTATGCTTTTTATCATGATTTTGTACTTAGGAAAATTTTTGATCGATGTATGAATTTACCTACGATTCTACCTTGTGTTTCTAGTAATATGTCTCGTTTTTATTTTAATAATACTTCTCATTTTACGTGAACATTTCAATGTATCAAAAAAGGTATGTTTTTATTTTTTAATATAATTGGTATTTTGTTTTCGACTCGTTGATTTTTTTCGTAAGAATGTCCGGCTAACGAGGTCAGGTGACGTGGAGAAATGGTATAAACACAATGGGTGAATTTTCTAGGGGGAAATTAGAGAAAATGAGGTAAAATTTAAAATGATGTTGGGTATATCTTTCGACCTTCAGTAAACCTTTTTAAAATGTAATATTACACGAGTTCTGTGAGAACAAACCCTGGGTCTTCCCTTCCGGTTTTTCTCCCCCACAGTGAATTTTGGAATTTCTCACTGTGGGTTATTATCAATTTTGATACTCAAAATTTCCGCTTGTTTTTTGTTCTAATCTTTTATTTCGACAACTTTTCAATTTCACATAATCATTCTATCATCGGTAAAACATCTATGTCTTCAATGTTTTCATCTTCAGATATCATGTGTATGGTATCTCGTTACGTACTCTGTGAATCAATTCAGGTAAGTGATTGGTTGAAAACTTGTAGGAGCTGATGAAAACCAAAATTTTCGTAAATAGGTAAAAACCGATTTGGCATACCACATTTTTTCCAATCTTTCACTTCAACTGTTGATAATGATCTTAGTCGCATTGATACGAATATCTACACCCTTCTTATTATTTGTCTCAAACTTCACACATTTCACTCTTCTCTGTTTCTTCTTTTACCTTAACGTAAATTTTAAACTTGTTTGATTTCTCGCTTGTTCACCTTATATTGGCGAACTATTAAGTTATTGGAACTTAGAAGCTTGATCTCACAAGTTTCACACTTTTGATCACTAAATTCACTTTTTGTTATAATCTTTTTTAAACTCTATCTTTTGGTAACATAATTTTGATCTCATATTCATTACTACCATAATCTGTCTTTCTTGTTCTAAAAATCACTTTTCTGTCTATCATCCACTTTCTACTTTTCTATTATGTTTTATTTTATTTTTATTTTCGTCATACTTTTCACACTCGTTCACAATCTTTTCTTCACACTCCACTTCTCCCACCTCACCTCACTCTACTTTGGTTTTATCTCAAAATATCCAAATTTGGCGCCCGAACAGGGACTCGTGTATGCACGAATTTTAAGGTTTATGTTTTTTAATACACTCAAAATTCAACTCATCACACTAGCTTGTTAAACTCCCCACGTGATGAGTCCTATTAAAATTCGCTGAACTTTTAAAATGGTTCAGCACCCCTTTATGTCCGCTTTCTCTTTTAACGTAACGTTTTTAATATGTAGTTGCATTGTTAAAAGTTAAAGTAGTGCTTTGTGTTTCTTGTTTCTAACTGGTTGTGTCGAAACGTGGAAATTTTGTCTGCCACGTTTTCGATATTTGTTAACCTTGTTAGTACTTGTATTCATAAACACACCCCGCTGGTCTTGGCTATAAGTTGTTGATTAATGATACGTTGGGTAAAATTGTCAATAACTTGTCAAACTGGTATATGAACTTTATGAACTTTATGAACTCCATTTTGTACACTTTGTGCACCGTACAAATTGGATGGCGCCCGAACCTATCCAGGTTATGGACTTTCGCATGTTTGATGAAGGATCTGTCCCCCTTCATCTTCATGTTTTGTTTGTGTGAATTAATTGGATTAGCTACCCTTTTTATTTACATTATGGCCGAGGTTTGCTATTATTTGATTTATAAAATAGTACAATCTCATTTTGTCTCGTCCAATTGTTATTTTTGTTTTCCCCAAGATTTTCCCTAGTCTTGAAACCCCACGTGTTTTACCATTAATCCACCCGCTGACCATATGAGACCGTCCGTTCTTATTTGGAACTTTGTTGTGTTACTTAACGTAACGTCTGATTTTGTCTTGTGCATTGTGCACTACCTTATGAACTTTATGTGTTCTTATGAACTCTTATGAACTTTTATGAACTTTATGAACTTTTATGAACTCTTTATGTTTTGTCTTGTACACTACATTTGATCGTCTTATACGATTTTTGTCCGTTGGTTTTTCCAACAATTAACGTAAATTCCCCAATTAGGAATTAACGTAAAACCTGTTCTACGGAACAACCCTGAATTTTGTTCATTTTATGAACATTGAAGTAAATAAAAATAAAAATTAGATAACTTGTTTCTAGTTAAAATTTAGAATCTTCCCTTAAGACGAAAAAATTATTTCGATCGTGTATATTCTTTCAAAAAATACCCCTTATTACGAAACAACGTAAACGAATATACACCAACAAAATACCAGTGTCGCGTATCCTTAAGATACTTCCTACATTGCGTTTCTTTGTAGGCTTTACTCTATGTAGATATCTGAGAAATTTCGTGTGTTCTTTTTCGACCTCCTTTGTAAGAATCACCATTCTTGATTTTCTCCTTTCACGATCACTCACGAACTCACCAGTCTTCTCTAACATGACTACTATTGACGAAATAGGTGTCAAAGCGAATGAAAAAGAGAGTGTGTTTGAATACCAAGGTAAACTCTACGACCTTGAACAAACTATAGCCCTGAATGGTGACGAAGAAGAATTAGGTGACGAAGTTATTTCGAAACAAACTATCTTTGTTCAAGGAAAAGAATTGGAATTACGTCGAACTCGTAGATGTATCTATTTGTTAGAAGAAGAAGGAAATTGGATGAAAATGGCTAATGCCATAGAACCCCAATTACCCCTACCTGAACCCATCGAAAAACAGATAGAGGCTCATACAAGTCAACTACGTAGCCTAAATTCTCGCCTGAAAAAACTGGAGTCCATACCCAAACATATTAAAGACTTAGGAGAAGATATCCAACTAATGGGTGAAGATACCGAAAATATGCGAAAAGATGTAAGAAGTGTAAAGGACAGTATGGATGAATTACAAATCCATAATGAATCATTAAAAGCAATGATCGAACATAATGACTTAGTCATAGGTTCAGTCAAAAAAGAGGTACAAAATTTTGATAGACGCCTATGGAGAATTGAAGATACTCTTCAATTAATCCTACGTAATCTGCCTCAACCACTAGAACCGCCTGCTTTTCCAAACACATCTCCTTTAGTAGCAGTAAAATCACCCAATGAAGATAAATTAAATTATTGTCGATACCAGTCTGTGAAAGAGAGAGAACAACGAGAGAAAGAACTCTTACTTCTAGATAACAGAAAAAGAAATACTGACCAAAATCGGACCAGTACACCTAGGGAGCAACAAAACCCTAGACAGTCTATCCCTAATAAGGATAGGACATATGTAAGAAATATTCACACACCAACTGATGAAACTTATGTCTCTGGTAGTGACTCGGTTTCTCATCGTTATACTTCTGATGAAGAACAAAGTAATGGAGACTCGGATTATAGCCATGATTCCCGAAAATCAAAATCAAAGGGAAATGTCAATACTCGTCCCTATAATCGACCTCCCCCGAATTACACCACTAACCGCACATATAATTCTGGTGCAAACAAAGCCCTGCAACGTATGCAGGAAAAAGCATGCAAGGTTGACCCCTACAGAGGTCCCAAAAACGATGACCGTTCACCCCTCCAATTCCTGAAGGAATTTAAAGAAAGAGTTGTTAAACACGTCCCCGATGACAAAGAAGCAGGAGAACTCTTTTATCAATTAATTTTCGAATCCGACTGGTGTTGCACTTGGCGACATGAGTTAAAGAAAACAATGGGTTACGAAAAAATGAAAGAAAGATTCCTAGAACGCGAATGGAACACCGGTGTACGAGACATGTTTTATTTTCAGTTTAAATCCTCTTCACTAAGGTCTTCTGAATTTACAAACTTCAGAGCGTACTTTGACCACTGGAGGGGCAGACTAGCCGGTATTCATGTGAATACCAACCACTTGATTGAACACTTCCGCAAAAATATGCCGCGTGAGTTAAGGTCAAAAATTGATGCTAAAAAAGTAAAAACACTTTCGCAATTTAGCAAAGTTTTGGACGGAATTCCTATGGATGACATGGAATGGGTTACCCAGTCAAACATGGAGAGTGTCGAAGAACGCGAAAAGGCAGTTTTCCGTTACATGGATCGTAAAAAACCAGGTGCTAAAGTAGAACCTAAAAAGGAAACAACCCAAGACACACCAAAACTGAATAACCCTTCCGGAAAATTCCGCTTTAACAAATTGAACCCGTTGGCTTCATTATCTATAAATGAAACCGTCAGAAATCCTGAAGAAAACACAGTCGAAGACAAGGCTCTGACCCAGTCAGACTGTGAAACACAGGAAAACTAGTCACTCCATCTTTAACTTGCGACAACGAAATGGAGGAGAATTGCGAGTCGCTAACCACCGCAATATCTGTAGAACAGAAAAGTATACCTAAACCCATCAAATTCATTGGAAACAACCTCATTCCAATGTACTTTTCCTATAAAGACCACATGGTAATAGGTGATAAAATCGCAGTGAATATACTTCACAAAAACCTCTCGAACACGAACATCACAAAATGTTCACTACTGTCTGATATTTTCTGTAGAACAGGAAACACCACGAGTCTGATAATCGACCATATGATTAAATTTCCGAAATCAGCCACGAAAGTTATCATAATACTCGGTTTTGAGGAACACCTGTCATCTGGTTTCCACCCCGAAAAATTCTTAAATAACTATGACCAGATTGTTCTAAAACTAAAAGAACTTCGAGTGGTAAACATTATCGGTAGTAAAGTTCTTCCTAAAAAAGAACATCAAGAAGCAAGAACCTACTGGAGAGATTTAAATCGTTTGAACTCCAATATTCACAAACTCTGCCGAGCCCGTGAAATTAATTATGTTAACCTCGATCAGGTGGTCTTAGATTTAGACAAAGATGCACCTTATGATGCAGGTGAATATTACTACACTAAAGACAAGAAACCCAGGTTCAGACAGAGGAATAAACTGTACAAAAGCGAGACTGAGTTTACCGATGACGCTTATGAGTTGATGGAGAAGAAAATCTCATGGGTAATTGACAAAGGTATGATTGAATTAACCGGCAAAATTCCTAAACCTATAGAGAAGAAAGACTACGACAGTAAAACTGAAGAAAAAGAAGAAAAAACTATCTCCTTCGAAGTAGAAATTCCAAAAAACTTACGAACAAAACCGATTAAGACCTGCAGCACAGCTATTGAGGGTTTTGGGGAAGTAGATGATTACGAAGACGTCGACGCGGATAAAGAAATTGTCCAAATCCAGATTCCAAACTATCATCTGGCACCCTACGTCTTACTAGTCTTCAATAACTTTGTACTAGCAGCACTCGTTGATACAGGAAGTCCTTATAACTTTGTAAGCAATGAACTCTACAAAAGAATTATCGGAAATGCTGATCCTTCCGAAATAAAAGAAATAGCAGCCCGTAGTATCTTAATTAACGGTGTACTTGGTAAACGAGCAGCTAAAGTGAAACACAACATCAATGCCACTATAAGCTTACTAGATCGTAGCTTAGATAAAGTGCCACTTTGGACTACTTTTAGAGTCATTGATGGCTTCAATACACCACTCATAATTGGACGTGAATTCTTAGAAATCTACAGTGCCAAAATTGGTCTTGGAACACGTCGTGGCATGTCCCTACTACTAGAGGGAGAGAAAAGGAAAGTCAAGCTATTTTGCTACAAAGAAATCCACTCTCTCGTAGATAGTGGTAAACTCCCCAACCCCTTAGACTTGTTAAAAGGCTGTAAAGTTTCTTTCATAGACGTCGTTGCAGTTATTGAGTCACAATTTGAAAATGTGTTACCATCTATCGACAAAGACCCTGAAAGTGATGATGAAGAGTACATCACAGATCAAGAAGAAAAACCTTTGGATCTCAGAACCACAATAAATCTTGTAGAAAAAACACAAGAAAATACAGAAGGTCCTTCACCAAGGTTAAAGGACCTAATGAACCGATATAAAGACGTGTTAACCAAAACACTCGGTAAATGCAAAATCTACAAACATCAGATTCGCATTAAACCATCCTACAAACCACATATGTGTAAGAATTATCCGTTGCCCTTGAAAAAACGAGAAGCGATACGTCCTAAAATCAGATACTGGTTAGAAACAGGCGTAATACAAAAATCAAACTCGAGATTCAGGGTACCACTCGTAGCAGCACCAAAAGGCGATGGTACATTACGTGCATGTGGAGACTTCAGACTCCTAAATAAATACATGGAAGTCAGAGGAGATCTCGTACCAAACATCGAAAATATGAAAAAAATGTTTGGGAAAGCGAAATTCTTCACAGTGATGATGTAAACGAATCTTTCACCCAAATTGAACTTACAGAAGATTCAAGACAATACACAGCATTCACATTTGATGGCGTCCCATACGAGTTCACACGAGTGCCATATGGAACAAAAGACTCCATGCAAGCTTTTCTCGCTGCAAGTCGTATGGCACTTGAAGGAACAGAAGACTTCGTCGCTGCCTATGTAGATGACTTATTGATATTTAGTGAAACAAAAGAAGATCACTACAAACACCTTGAAATTGTCCTCCAGAAATTACGAGAAGTAGGAATAACCTTGAATCCTGACAAATGCCGTTTCTTCCAGAAAACAGTATATTTTCTTGGATATGAACTCAGTGAAACCGGTATCAGGCCTACACCGTCTAAAACAAAACCAATAGACGAGTTTCCTACACCACGTTGCAAAAAAGACATCCAATCATTCCTAGGACTAGTCAATTACTATCGTTCTCATATACCAAATATAGCACATATTGGAGAACCTCTATACAGATTATGTGGGAACATTCCATTCCGATGGGAAGATGAACAAGAAAATTCCTTCCTCAAATTGAAAGAAGAAATGTCAAGGCTCCTTTCACTATCCCACCCTGACTTCGACCGTGTATTCTATGTGATGACCGACGCATCCGGATACGGGATGGGGGGATATGTCTACCAAATAGACGACAATAACCAGCCTCACATAGTCGCCATGGTTAGCCGTCTATTTCAAGCAGCCGAAACTCATTATTTCACCTATGAAAAAGAACTCTTAGCTATAATTTACACATTAAAAAAGTGCAAATATTTTTTGAGCGGATTCGAAATAATAATCTATACGGACCACCAAGCTCTAACGATGCTAAGAAACGACAAAATGAATGCGTCGGATCGCATAATCCGTTGGCTGATAACGCTCGAAGAGTACAACATCTTAGCCATAAACTACGTAAAAGGCTCTGAAAACACCATAGCTGATATCCTTTCAAGATATCATAGATCAGCTATAATACGAGATCCAGACTTTACTGTCCCCTTATCCTCCATTCCAGCACCAGAAATCCTGTGCTCGAATGTGTCAATTATCACCCAAAATCCAAACACTATTGTAAAGAAGCAATTTCTTCAACAACTAAGAAATATACAAGAATTACAACGAGATGACCCTGAGATTCAACTCGCATTCTTGTCGAAGAAAAACAGTCGTGTAACTTTACAAGATGGGATTTATAAACTGAAAAATCGAGATGGTATACTCCGAACATATCTACCTCTCAAAATGCGAAAAACCTGCATAAAATTCTATCACGAAGACGCAGTACATCCAGGTATTAATAAAACAGTATTAATAATTCACCGATTTGTAGACTGGCCTGGTTGTAAGTCTGACGTCATTGATTACGTAAAACAATGTGAAACTTGTATCACTTGTAAAAGAAGAAAATCAATGCCGTACTGTGATATGAAAAATGTAATCGCAGAAAATAAAAATGACCTAATCTCAATCGACTATTATGGTCCTTTACCTAGAAGTCGAGGAAACGTTGAAAAACTACTTGTAGTTTTGGACGTATTCACAAAATACGTAAAACTTTACCCTGTGAAGAAATCCAGTACTTCATCGTCTATAGATCGACTCACAAAACATTTTGAGAAATATGGTAAACCAAAAGTAATTCTGAGCAACAATGGCACGCAATTCCAAAATGATCAATGGATTAATCATTGGAACAAACTAGGCGTTCAGACTCGTTTTACTAGCGTTTACCGACCAGCCTCAAATCCTACCGAACGAGTGATGCAGTCCATTTCTGAAGCAATCAGAATGAATGTAGAAGATAAAACTCACGGTAAATGGGCAATGATCCTGCCCGAAATAGAGAAAAAAATAAACTGGACCGAACACATAGTAACAGGTGTCCCTCCTATAATACTCCAAAAGAAATATCGTCCAACAATCGAGGGAAATCAAAAATACGAAATAATCCCTGACGATGAGTATGAAAAAATCATAAAACAAGTAAGAGTAAGAATAAAGAAAAAACTCGAAGAACGCCGTAAACAATTCCAAAGAACACACCCAAAACCTGTAGAGTTAAAAACCGTGAAATTGTTTACGTAAAAACTCATCCTCTTAGTAACAAGAAAAAAGATTTACTAAGAAATTTGCGAGACTCTTTAAAGGTCCCTACGTCGTAATCCAACAAGAAGGATGTAATTGTTACCTGCTCGAACATCTCTCTTCTGGAGAACAAGAATCGCAACACATAAACAATTTAAAATACTAGTTTCGACTAGTCAAAATTTGATGACGAACCTCCGGTGAATTTAGTAAGTCGGAGGTAATTCGCTCTTTTGTACTTTCGGACTTTTTGAAAATCAAATTGTTAAATAAGATCTTACGATTGTAAACCTCGTTATGTAAAAAACAAAAGCAAAGATAAAATACAGAAAGACGGGCCAGGCAATATAAGATCCATTTTGATTATCGGACAATAAAGCCCCATAAAAGACCGAAATAAATAAAATACAAAAAACATTATATCTCTACACAAATTCATTATAAAAGAAGAAATAATAAAGAAAAAATAGAGATATCAAAAAAAAAAAAAAGTAAAAAAGAGATAAAATACGAAAAGAAAAAGAAAGACATGACGATGGGTATTTTTTCTACAAAATTGTAAGCGAACTCTTTCAATTGAATTGAATAGACGAAGATAATGGCTCTCGACTT
>WOFM01001795.1:0-30715 GCA_011428145.1 Ericerus pela | reverse complement strand
CGACGAACCGAGTTCGACGAACGCGACAGGCGTACCTACGACGAACCGAGTTCGACGAACGCACGTACCTACGACGAACCGAGTTCGACGAAACGCGACAGGCGTACCCACAACGACCGAGTTCGACGAACCCGACAGGCGTACCCACGACGAACCGAGGTTGACGAACCCGACAGGCGTACCACGACGAACCGAGTTCGACGAACCGACAGGCGTACCCACGACGAAACGACGCACTTGCACTTGACAGGCGTACCCACGACGAAACGACGCACTTGCACTTGACAGGCAAACCCACGACGAAACGACGCACTTGCACTTGAAGGCGTACCCACGACGAAACGACGCACTAGCACTTGACAGGCGTACCCACGACGAAACGACGCACTTGCACTTGACAGGCGTACCTACGACGAACGACGAACTTGCACTTGACAGGCGTACCTACGACGAAACGACGCACTTGCACTTGACAGGCGTACCTACGGCGAAACGAGGCGCTCGCGTTTGACAGGCGTACCTACGACGAAACGACGCGCTCGCGTTTGGACAGCGTACCTACGGCGAAACGACGCGCTCGCGTTTGACGGCTACCTACAGCGAAACGACGCGCTCGCGTTTGACAGGCGTACCTACGGCGAACGACGCGCTCGCGTTTGACAGGCACCTACGACGAAACGACGCACACTTGCACTTGACAGGCGAAACGACGCACTTGCACTTGACGGCGTACCGACGACGAAACGACGCACTTGCACTTGACAGGCGTACCTACGGCGAACCGAGTTCGACGAACGCGACAGCGTACCTACGACGAACCGAGTTCGACGAACGCGAATGGCGTACCTACGACGAACCGAGTTCGACGAACGCGACAGGCGTACCTACGACGAACCGAGTTCGACGAACCCGACAGGCGTACCTACGACGAACCGAGTTCGACGAACCCGACAGGCGTACCTACGACGAACCGAGTTCGCCGAACCCGACAGGCGTACATACGACGAACCCGAGTTCGACGAACCCGACAGGCCTACCACGACGAACCGAGTTCGACGAACGCGACAGGCGTACCTACGACGAACCGAGTTCGACGAACCCGACAGGCGTACATACGACGACCGAGTTCGACGAAACGAGTCGACGAACCCGACAGGCGTACCCACGACGAACCGAGTTCGACGAACCCGACAGCGTACCCACGACAACCGAGTTGACGAACCCGACAGGCGTACCCACGAACGAACCGAGTTTGACGAACCCGACAGGCGTACCCACGACGAACCGAGTTCGAACCCGACTGCGTAACCACGACGAACTTGACGAACCCGACAGGCGTACCACGACGAAACGACGCACTTGCACTTGACAGGCGTACCCACGACGAAACGACGCACTTGCACTTGACAGGCGTACCCACGACGAAACGACGCACTTGCACTGACAGGCGTACCTACGACGAAACGACGCACTTGCACTTGACAGGCGTACCTACGACGAAACGATGCACTTGCACTTGACAGCGTACCTACGACGAACGACGCACTTGCACTTGACAGGCGTACCTACGAAACGAAACGACGCACTTGCACTTGACAGGCGTACCTACGACGAAACGACGCACTTGCACTTGACAGGCGTACCTACGACGAAACGAGCAACTTGCACTTGACAGGCGACCTACGACGAACGACGCACTTGCACTTGACAGGCGTACCTACGACGAAACGACGCACTTGCACTTGACAGGCGTACCTACGACGAACGAGTTCGACGAACGCGACAGGCGTAACCTACGACGAACCGAGTTCGACGAACGCGACAGGCGTACCTACGACGAACCGAGTTCGACGAACGCGACAGGCGTACCCACAACGAACCGAGTTCGACGAACCCGACAGGCGTACCCACGACGAACCGAGGTTGACGAACCCGACAGGCGTACCCACGACGAACCGAGTTCGACGAACCCGACAGGCGTACCCCGACGAAACGACGCACTTGCACTTGACAGGCGTACCCACGACGAAACGACGCACTTGCACTTGACAGGCAAACCACGACGAAACGACGCACTTGCACTTGACAGGCGTACCCACGACGAAACGACGCACTTGCACTTTACAGGCGTACCACGACGAAACGACGCACTTGCACTTGACAGGCGTACCCACGACGAAACGACGCACTTGCACTTGACAGGCGTACCTACGACGAAACGACGCACTTGCACTTGACAGGCGTACCTACGACGACGAACGCACGCACTTGCACTTGACAGGCGTACCTACGACGAACCGAGTTCGACGAAACGACAGCGTACCTACGACGAACCGAGTTCGACGAACGCGACAGGCGTACCTACGACGTACCGAGTTCGACGAATGCGACAGGCGTACCTACGACGAACCGAGTTCGACGAACGTGACAGGCGTACCTACGACGAACCGAGTTCGACGAACCCGACAGGCGTACCTACGACGAACCGAGTTCGACAGGCGTACCTACGACGAACCGAGTTCGACGAACCCGACAGGCGTACATACGACGAACCGAGTTCGACGAACCGAGTTCGACGAACCCGACAGGCCTACCCACGACGAACCGAGTTCGACGAACGCGACAGGCGTACCTACGACGAACCGAGTTCGACGAACCCGACAGGCGTACCTACGACGAACCGAGTTCGACGAACCGAGTTCGACGAACCCGACAGGCGTACCCACGACGAACCGAGTTCGACGAACCCGACAGGCGTACCCACGACGAACCGAGTTCGACGAACCGACAGGCGTACCCACAACGAACCGAGTTCGACGAACCCGACAGGCGTACCCACGACAAACCGAGTTTGACGAACCCGACAGGCGTACCCACGACGAACCGAGTTCGACGAACCCGACAGGCGTACCCCGACGAAACGACGCACTTGAACTTGACAGGCGTACCCACGACGAAACGACGCACTAGCATTGACAGGCGTACCCACGACGAAACGACGCACTTGCACTTGACAGGCGTACCACGACGACGAAACGACGCACTTGCACTTGACAGGCGTACCCGACGAAACGACGCACTTGCACTTGACAGGCGGGCGTACCTACGACGAAACGACGCACTTGCGTTTGACAGGCGTACCTACGACGAAACGACGCACTTGCGTTTGACAGCGTACCTACGACGAAACGACGCACTTGCACTTGACAGGCGTACCTACGACGAAACGACGCACTTGCACTTGACAGGCGTACCTACGACGAAACGACGCACTTGCACTTGACAGGCGTACCTACGACGAAACGACGCACTTGCACTTGACAGGCGTACCTACGACGAACCGAGTTCGACGAACGCGACAGGCGTACCTACGACGAACCGAGTTCGACGAAACGCGACAGGCGTACCTACGACGAACCGAGTTCGACGAACCCGACAGGCGTACCTACGACGAACCGAGTTCGACGAACCGAGTTCGACGAACCCGACAGGCGTACCCACGACGAACCGAGTTCGACGAACCCGACAGGCGTACCCACGACGAACCGAGTTCGACGAACCCGACAGGCGTACCCACGACGAACCGAGTTCGACGAACCCGACAGGCGTACCCACGACGAACCGAGTTCGACGAACCTGACAGGCGTACACACGACGAAACCGAGTTCGACGAACCCGACAGGCGTACCCACGACCGACGAAACGACGCACTTGCACTGACAGGCGTACCACGACGAAACGACCACTTGCATTGACAGGCGTACCCACGACGACGAAACGACGCACTCGCACTTGACAGGCGTACCCACGACGAAACGACGCACTAGCACTTGACAGGCGTACCACGACGAAACGACGCACTTGCACTTGACAGGCGTACCTACGACGAAACGACGAACTTGCACTTGACAGGCGTACCTACGACGAAACGACGCACTTGCACTTGACAGGCGTACCTACGACGAAACGACGCACTTGCACTTGACAGGCGTACCTACGGCGAAACGAGGCGCTCGCGTTTGACAGGCGTACCTACGGCGAAACGACGCGCTCGCGTTTGACAGGCGTACCTACGACGAAAACGACGCACTTGACAGGCGAAACGACGCACTTGCACTTGACAGGCGTACCTACGACGAAACGACGCACTTGCACTTGACAGGCGTACCTACGGCGAAACCGAGTTCGACGAACGCGACAGGCGTACCTACGACGAACCGAGTTCGACGAACGCGACTGGCGTACCTACGACGAACCGAGTTCGACGAACGCGACAGGCGTACCTACGACGAACCGAGTTCGACGAACCCGACAGGCGTACCTACGACGAACCGAGTTCGACGAACCCGACAGGCGTACCTACGACGAACCAAGTTCGCCGAACCCGACAGGCGTACATACGACGAACCGAGTTCGACGAACGCGACAGGCGTACTACGACGAACCGAGTTCGACGAACCCGACAGGCGTACATACGACGAACCGAGTTCGACGAACCGAGTTCGACGAACCCGACAGGCGTACCCACGACGAACCGAGTTCGACGAACCCGACAGGCGTACCCACGACGAACCGAGTTCGACGAACCCGACAGGCGTACCCACAACGAACCGAGTTCGACGAACCCGACAGGCGTACCCACGACGAACCGAGTTTGACGAACCCGACTGCGTAACCCACGACGAACCGAGTTCGACGAACCCGACAGGCGTACCCACGACGAAACGACGCACTTGCACTTGACAGGCGTACCCACGACGAAACGACGCACTTGCACTTGACAGGCGTACCCACGACGAAACGACGCACTTGCACTTGACAGGCGTACCCATGACGAAACGACGCACTTGCACTTGACAGGCGTACCCACGACGAAACGACGCACTTGCACTTGACAGGCGTACCTACGACGAAACGACGCACTTGCACTTGACAGGCGTACCTACGACGACGACGCACTTGACAGGCGTACCTACGACGAAACGACGCACTTGCACTTGACAGGCGTACCTACGATGAAACGACGCACTTGCACTTGACAGGCGTACCTACGACGAAACGACGCACTTGCACTTGACAGGCTACCTACGACGAAACGACGCACTTGCACTTGACAGGCGTACCTACGACGACGAAACGACGCACTTGCACTTGACAGGCGTACCTACGGCGAAACGACGCGCTCGCGTTTGACAGGCGTACCTACGACGAAACGACGCACTTGCACTTGACAGGCGAATCGACGCACTTGCACTTGACAGGCGTACCTACGACGAAACGACGCACTTGCACTTGACAGGCGTACCTACGGCGAACCGAGTTCGACGAACGCGACAGGCGTACCTACGACGAACCGAGTTCGACGAACGCGACTGGCGTACCTACGACGAACCGAGTTCGACGAACGCGACAGGCGTACCTACGACGAACCGAGTTCGACGAACCCGACAGGCGTACCTACGACGAACCGAGTTCGACGAACCCGCAGGCGTACCTACGACGAACCGAGTTCGCCGACCCGACAGGCGTACATACGACGAACCGAGTTCGACGAACCCGACAGGCCTACCCACGACGAACCGAGTTCGACGAACGGACAGGCGTACCTACGACGAACCGAGTTCGACGAACCCGACAGGCGTACATACGACGAACCGAGTTCGACGAACCGAGTTCGACGAACCCGACAGGCGTACCCACGACGAACCGAGTTCGACGAACCCGACAGGCGTACCCACGACGAACCGAGTTCGACGAACCCGACAGGCGTACCCACAACGAACCGAGTTCGACGAACCCGACAGGCGTACCCACGACGAACCGAGTTTGACGAACCCGACTGGCGTAACCACGACGAACCGAGTTCGACGAACCCGACAGGCGTACCCACGACGAAACGACGCACTTGCAATTGACAGGCGTACCCACGACGAAACGACGCACTTGCATTGACAGGCGTACCCACGACGAAACGACGCACTTGCACTTGACAGGCGTACCTACGACGAAACGACGCACTTGCACTTGACAGGCGTACCTACCTACGACGAAACGACGCACTTGCACTTGACAGGCGTACCTACGACGAAACGAGCACTTGCACTTGACAGGCGTACCTACGACGAAACGACGCACTTGCACTTGACAGGCGTACCTACGACGAAACGACGCACTTGCACTTGACAGGCGTACCTACGACGAAACGACGCACTTGCACTTGACAGGCGTACCTACGACGAAACGACGCACTTGCACTTGACAGGCGTACCTACGACGAACCGAGTTCGACGAACGCGACAGGCGTACCTACGACGCACCGAGTTCGACGAACGCGACAGGCGTACCTACGACGAACCGAGTTCGACGAACGCGACAGGCGTACCCACAACGAACCGAGTTCGACGAACCCGACAGGCGTACCCACGACGGGTTGACGAACCCGACAGGCGTACCCACGACGAACCGAGTTCGACGAACCCGACAGGCGTACCCACGACGAAACGACGCACTTGCACTTGACAGGCGTACCCACGACGAAACGACGCACTTGCAATTGACAGGCGTACCCCACGACGAAACGACGTTCTTGCACTTGACAGGCGTACCTACGACGAAACGACGCACTTTGCACTTGACAGCGTACCTACGACAAACGACGACACTTGCACTTGACAGGCGTACCTACGGACGAAACGACCCGGCACTTGCACTTGACAGGGCGTACCTACGACGAACGACTCAACTTGACATCTGCACTTGACAGGCGTACCTACGCGAAACGACGCACTGCACTTGACAGGCGTACCCATGACGAAACGCGCACTTGCACTTGACAGGCGTACCCACGACGAACGACGCACTTGCACGTGACAGGCGTACCTAGACGAAACGACGCACTTGCACTTGACAGGCGTACCTACGACTAGACGACGCACTTGACAGCGTACCTACGACGAAACGACGCAACTTGCACTTGACAGGCGTACCTACGATGAAACGACGCACGTGCACTTGGACAGGCGTACCTACGACGAAACGACGCACTTGCACTTGACAGGCATACCTACGACCGAAAGACGCACTTGCACTTGGACAGGCCGTACCTACGACGAAACGACGCACTTGCACTTGACAGGCGTACCTACGGCGAAACGACGCGCTCGCGTTTGACAGGCGTACCTACGACGAAACGACGCACTTGCACTTGACAGGCGAATCGACGCACTTGCACTTGACAGGCGTACCTACGACGAAACGACGCACTTGCACTTGACAGGCGTACCTACGGCGAACCGAGTTCGACGAACGCGACAGGCGTACCTACGACGAACCGAGTTCGACGAACGCGACTGGCGTACCTACGACGAACCGAGTTCGACGAACGCGACAGGCGTACCTACGACGAACCGAGTTCGACGAACCCGACAGGCGTACCTACGACGAACCGAGTTCGACGAACCCGACAGGCGTACCTACGACGAACCGAGTTCGCCGAACCCGACAGGCGTACATACGACGAACCGAGTTCGACGAACCCGACAGGCCTACCCACGACGAACCGAGTTCGACGAACGGACAGGCGTACCTACGACGAACCGAGTTCGACGAACCCGACAGGCGTACATACGACGAACCGAGTTCGACGAACCGAGTTCGACGAACCCGACAGGCGTACCCACGACGAACCGAGTTCGACGAACCCGACAGGCGTACCCACGACGAACCGAGTTCGACGAACCCGACAGGCGTACCCACAACGAACCGAGTTCGACGAACCCGACAGGCGTACCCACGACGAACCGAGTTTGACGAACCCGACTGGCGTAACCACGACGAACCGAGTTCGACGAACCCGACAGGCGTACCCACGACGAAACGACGCACTTGCAATTGACAGGCGTACCCACGACGAAACGACGCACTTGCACTTGACAGGCGTACCCACGACGAAACGACGCACTTGCACTTGACAGGCGTACCTACGACGAAACGACGCACTTGCACTTGACAGGCGTACCTACGACGAAACGACGCACTTGCACTTGACAGGCGTACCTACGACGAAACGAAGCACTTGCACTTGACAGGCGTACCTACGACGAAACGACGCACTTGCACTTGACAGGCGTACCTACGACGAAACGACGCACTTGCACTTGACAGGCGTACCTACGACGAAACGACGCACTTGCACTTGACAGGCGTACCTACGACGAAACGACGCACTTGCACTTGACAGGCGTACCTACGACGAACCGAGTTCGACGAACGCGACAGGCGTACCTACGACGCACCGAGTTCGACGAACGCGACAGGCGTACCTACGACGAACCGAGTTCGACGAACGCGACAGGCGTACCCACAACGAACCGAGTTCGACGAACCCGACAGGCGTACCCACGACGGGTTGACGAACCCGACAGGCGTACCCACGACGAACCGAGTTCGACGAACCCGACAGGCGTACCCACGACGAAACGACGCACTTGCACTTGACAGGCGTACCCACGACGAAACGACGCACTTGCAATTGACAGGCGTACCCACGACGAAACGACGTTCTTGCACTTGACAGGCGTACCCACGACGAAACGACGCACTTGCACTTTGACAGGCGTACCTACGACGGAAACGACCGCAACTTGCACTTGACAGGCGTACCTACGACGAAACGACGCACTTGCACTTGACAGGGCGTACCTACGACGACACGATTGCGACGAACGCGACAGGCGTACCTACGACGAACCGAGTTCGACGAACGCGACAGGCGTACCTACGAACGTACCGAGTTCGACGAATGCGGACAGGCGTACCTACGACGAACCGAGTCGACGAACGGTGACAGGCGTACCTAAGACGAACCGAGTTTGACGAAACCCGACAGGTCGTACCTACGACGAAACCGAGTTCGACAGGCGTACCTACGACGAACCGAGTTCGACGAACCCGACAGGCGTACATACGACGAACCGAGTTCTACGAACGAGTTCGACGAACCCGACAGGCAATACTCACGACGAACCGAGTTCGACGAACGCGACAGGCGTACTAACGACGAAACCGAGTTCGACGAACCCGACAGGCGTACCTACGACGAACCGAGTTCGACGAACCGAGTTCGACGAACCCGACAGGCGTACCCACGACGAACCGAGTTCGACGAACCCGACAGGCGTACCCACGACGAACCGAGTTCGACGAACCCGACAGGCGTACCCACAACGAACCGAGTTCGACGAACCCGACAGGCGTACCCACGACAAACCGAGTTTGACGAACCCGACAGGCGTACCCACGACGAACCGAGTTCGACGAACCCGACAGGCGTACCCACGACGAAACGACGCACTTGCACTTGACAGGCGTACCCACGACGAAACGACGCACTAGCACTTGACAGGCGTACCCACGACGAAACGACGCACTTGCACTTGACAGGCGTACCCACGACGAAACGACGCACTTGCACTTGACAGGCGTACCTACGACGAAACGACGCACTTGCACTTGACAGGCGTATCTACGACGAACGACGCACTTGCACTTGACAGGCGTACCTACGACGAAATGACGCACTTGCACTTGACAGGCGGGCGTACCTACGACGAAACGACGCACTTGCACTTGACAGGCGGGCGTACCTACGACGAAAAGACGCACTTGCACTTTACAGGCGTATCTACGACGAACGACGCACTTGCACTTGACAGGCGTACCTACGACGAAATGACGCACTTGCACTGACAGGCGGGCGGACCTACGACGAAACGACGCACTTGCCACTTGACAGGCGGGCGTACCCTACGACGGAAACGACGCACTTGCACTTGACAGGCGGGGTAGTACCTACGACGAAACGACGCAACTTGCAATTGACAGGCGTACCTACGACGAAACGACGCACTTGCGTTGACAGGCGTACCTACGACGAAACGACGCACTTGCGTTTGACAGGCGTACCTACGACACGAAACGACGCACTTGCACTTGACAGGCGTACCTACGACGAAACGACGCACTTGCACTTGACAGGCGTACCTACGACGAAACGACGCACTTGCACTTGACAGGCGTACCTACGACGAAACGACGCACTTGCACCTGACAGGAGTACCTACGACGAACCGAGTTCGACGAACGCGACAGGCGTACCTACGACGAACCGAGTTCGACGAACGCGACAGGCGTACCTACGACGAACCGAGTTCGACGAACGCGACAGGCGTACCTACGACGAACCGAGTTCGACGAACCCGACAGGCGTACCTACGACGAACCGAGTTCGACGAACCGAGTTCGACGAACCCGACAGGCGTACCCACGACGAACCGAGTTCGACGAACCTGACAGGCGTACAAACGACGAACCGAGTTCGACGAACCCGACAGGCGTACCCACGACGAAACGACGCACTTGCACTTGACAGGCGTACCCACGACGAAACGACGCACTTGCACTTGACAGGCGTCCCACGACGAAACGACGCACTTGCACTTGACAGGCGTACCTACGACGAAACGACGAACTTGCACTTGACAGGCGTACCTACGACGAAACGACGCACTTGCACTTGACAGGCGTACCTACGACGAAACGACGCACTTGCACTTGACAGGCGTACCTACGGCGAAACGAGGCGCTCGCGTTTGACAGGCGTACCTACGGCGAAACAACGCGCTCGCGTTTGACAGGCGTACCTACGACGAAACGACGCACTTGCACTTGACAGGCGAAACGACGCACTTGCACTTGACAGGCGTACCTACGACGAAACGACGCACTTGCACTTGACAGGCGTACCTACGGCGAACCGAGTTCGACGAACGCGACAGGCGTACCTACGACGAACCGAGTTCGACGAACGCGACTGGCGTACCTACGACGAACCGAGTTCGACGAACGCGACAGGCGTACCTACGACGAAACCGAGTTTCGACGAACCCGACAGGCGTCCCTACGACGAACCGAGTTCGACGAACCCGACAGGCGTACCTACGACGACGAACCGAGTTCGCCGAACCCGACAGGCGTACATACGACGAACCGAGTTCGACGAACCGAGTTCGACGAACCCGACAGGCCTCCCACGACGAACCGAGTTCGACGAACGCGACAGGCGTACCTACGACGAACCGAGTTCGACGAACCCGACAGGCGTACATACGATGAACCGAGTTCGACGAACCGAGTTCGACGAACCCGACAGGCGTACCCACGACGAACCGAGTTCGACGAACCCGACAGGCGTACCCACGACGAACCGAGTTCGACGAACCCGACAGGCGTACCACAACGAACCGATTCAACGAACCCGACAGGCGTACCCACGACGAACCGAGTTTGACGAACCGACTGGCGTAACCACGACGAACCGAGTTCGACGAACCCGACAGGCGTACCCACGACGAAACGACGCACTTGCACTTGACAGGCGTACCCACGACGAAACGACGCACTTGCACTTGACAGGCGTACCCCACGACGACGACGCACTTGCACTTGACAGGCGTACCCACGACGAAACGACGCACTTGCACTTGACAGGCGTACCTACGACTAAACGACGCACTTGCACTTGACAGGCGTACCTACGACGAAACGACGCACTTGCACTTGACAGGCGTACCTACGACGAAACGACGCACTTGCACTTGACAGGCGTACCTACGACGACGACGAAACGACGCACTTGCACTTGACAGGCGTACCTACGACGAAACGTTGCACTTGCACTTGACAGGCGTACCTACGACGAAACGACGCACTTGCACTTGACAGGCGTACCTACGACGACGAAACGACGCACTTGCACTTGACAGGCGTACCTACGACGAAACGACGCACTTGCACTTGACAGGCGTACCTACGACGAACCGAGTTCGACGAACGCGACAGGCGTACCTACGACGAACCGAGTTCGACGAACGCGACAGGCGTACCTACGACGAACCGAGTTCGACGAACGCGACAGGCGTACCCACAACGAACCGAGTTCGACGAACCCGACAGGCGTACCCACGACGAACCGAGGTTGACGAACCCGACAGGCGTACCCACGACGAACCGAGTTCGACGAACCCGACAGGCGTACCCACGACGAAACGACGCACTTGCACTTGACAGGCGTACCCACGACGAAACGACGCACTTGCACTTGACAGGCGTACCCACGACGAAACGACGTTCTTGCACTTGACAGGCGTACCCACGACGAAACGACGCACTTGCACTTGACAGGCGTACCTACGACGAAACGACGCACTTGCACTTGACAGGCGTACCTACGACGAAACGACGCACTTGCACTTGACAGGCGTACCTACGACAACGACCGGTTCGACGAACGCGACAGGCGTACCTAGACGAACCGAGTTCGACGAACGCGACAGGCGTACCTACGACGTACCGAGTTCGACGAATGCGACAGGCGTACCTACGACGAACCGAGTTCGACGAACGTGACAGGCGTACCTACGACGAACCGAGTTTGACGAACCCGACAGGCGTACCTACGACGAACCGAGTTCGACAGGCGTACCTACGACGAAACGACGCACTTGCAATTGACAGGCGTACCTACGACGAAACGACGCACTTGCGTTTGACAGGCGTACCTACGACGAAACGACGCACTTGCACTTGACAGGCGTACCTACGACGAAACGACGCACTTGCACTTGACAGGCGTACCTACGACGAAACGACGCACTTGCACTTGACAGGCGTACCTACGACGAAACGACGCACTTGCACTTGACAGGCGTACCTACGACGAAACGACGCACTTGCACTTGACAGGCGTACCTACGACGAACCGAGTTCGACGAACGCGACAGGCGTACCTACGACGAACCGAGTTCGACGAAACGCGACAGGCGTACCTACGACGAACCGAGTTCGACGAACGCGACAGGCGTACCTACGACGAACCGAGTTCGACGAACCCGACAGGCGTACCTACGACGAACCGAGTTCGACGAACCGAGTTCGACGACCCGACAGGCGTACCCACGACGAACCGAGTTCGACGAACCCGACAGGCGTACCCACGACGAACCGAGTTCGACAACCCGACAGGGTACCCACGACGAACCGAGTTCGACGAACCCGACAGGCGTACCCACGACGAACCGAGTTCGACGAACCTGACAGGCGTACACACGACGAACCGAGTTCGACGAACCCGACAGGCGTACCCACGACGAAACGACGCACTTGCACTTGACAGGCGTACCCACGACGAAACGACGCACTTGCACTTGACAGGCGTACCACGACGAAACGACGCACTTGCACTTGACAGGCGTACCAACCCGACGAAACGACGCACTGCACTTGACAGGCGTACCCACGACGAAACGACGCACTTGCACTTGCAGGCGTACCTACGACGAAACGACGCACTTGCACTTGACAGGCGTACCTACGACGAAACGACGCACTTGCACTTGACAGGCGTACCTACGACGAAACGACGCACTTGCACTTGACAGGCGTACCTACGCGAAACGACGCGCTCGCGTTTGACAGGCGTACCTACGCGAAACGACGCGCTCGCGTTGACAGGCGTACCTACGCGAAACGACGCGCTCGCGTTTGACAGGCGTACCTACGACGAAACGACGCATGCACTTGACAGGCGAAACGACGCACTTGCACTTGACAGGCGTACCTACGACGAAACGACGCACTTGCACTTGACAGGCGTACCTACGGCGAACCGAGTTCGACGAACGCGACAGGCGTACTACGACGAACCGAGTTCGACGAACGCGACTGGCGTACCTACGACGAACCGAGTTCGACGAACGCGACAGGCGTACCTACGACGAACCGAGTTCGACGAACCCGACAGGCGTACCTACGACGAACCGAGTTCGACGAACCCGACAGGCGTACCTACGACGAACCGAGTTCGCCGAACCCGACAGGCGTACATACGACGAACGAGTTCGAAACCGAGTTCGACGAACCCGACAGGCTACCCACGACGAACCGAGTTCGACGAACGCGACAGGCGTACCTACGACGAACCGAGTTCGACGAACCCGACAGGCGTACATACGAACGAGTTCGACGAACCGAGTTCGACGAACCGAGTTCGACGAACCCGACAGGCGTACCCACGACGAACCGAGTTCGACGAACCCGACAGGCGTACCCACGACGAACCGAGTTCGACGAACCCGACAGGCGTACCCACAACGAACCGAGTTTGACGAACCCGACAGGCGTACCCACGACGAACCGAGTTTGACGAACCCGACTGGCGTAACCCACGACGAAACGACGCACTTGCACTTGACAGGCGTACCCACGACGAAACGACGCACTTGCACTTGACAGGCGTACCCACGACGAAACGACGCACTTGCACTTGACAGGCGTACCCACGACGAAACGACGCACTTGCACTTGACAGGCGTACCCTACGACGAAACGACGCACTTGCACTTGACAGGCGTACCTACGACTAAACGACGCACTTGCACTTGACAGGGCGTACCTACGACGAAACGACGCACTTGCACTTGACAGGCGTACCTACGACGAACGACGCCACTTGCACTTGACAGGCGTACCTACGACGAAACGACGCACTTGCACTTGACAGGCGTACCTACGACGAAACGACGCACTTGCACTTGACAGGCGTACCTACGACGAACCGTTCACGAAGCGACGGCGTACCTACGACGAACCGAGTTCGACGAACGCGACAGGCGTACCTACGACGAACCGAGTTCGCGAACGAACGCGACAGGCGTACCCAACGAACCGAGTTCGACGAACCGAGGCGTACCACGACGAACCGAGGTGACGAACCGACAGGCGTACCACGACGAACCGAGTTCGACGAACCCGACAGGCGTACCACGACGACGACCATTGCACTGACAGGCGTACCCACGACGAAACGACGCACTTGCACGACAGGCGTACCCACGACGAAACGACGCACTTGCACTTGACAGGCGTACCCACGACGAAACGACGCACTTGCACTTTACAGGCGTACCCACGACGAAACGACGCACTTGCACTTGACAGGCGTACCCACGACGAAACGACGCACTTGCACTTGACAGGCGTACCTACGACGAAACGACGCACTTGCACTTGACAGGCGTACCTACGACGAAACGACGCACTTGCACTTGACAGGCGTACCTACGACGAACTGAGTTCGACGAACGCGACAGGCGTACCTAGACGAACCGAGTTCGACGAACGCGACAGGCGTACCTACGACGTACCGAGTTCGACGAATGCGACAGGCGTACCTACGACGAACCGAGTTCGACGAACGTGACAGGCGTACCTACGACGAACCGAGTTCGACGAACCCGACAGGCGTACGACAACCGGTTCGACAGGCGTACCTACGACAACCGAGTTCGACGAACCGACGGCGTACATACGACGAACCTAGTTCGACGAACCGAGTTCGACGAACCCGACGGCTACCACGACGAACCGAGTTCGACGAACGCGACAGGCGTACCTACGACGAACCGAGTTCGACGAACCCGACAGGCGTACCTACGACGAACCGAGTTCGACGAACCGAGTTCGACGAACCCGACAGGCGTACCCACGACGAACCGAGTTCGACGAACCCGACAGGCGTACCACGACGAACCGAGTTCGACGAACCCGACAGGCGTACCCACAACAACCGAGTTCGACGAACCCGACAGGCGTACCCACGACGAACCGAGTTCGACGAACCCGACAGGCGTACCCACGACGAAACGAGTTGCAGACGGCGTACACCACGACGAAACGACGCACTTGCACTTGACAGGCGTACCCACGACGAAACGACGCACTTGCACTTGACAGGCGTACCACGACGAAACGACGCACTTGCACTTGACAGGCGTACCTACGACGAAACGACGCACTTGCACTTGACAGGCGTACTACGACGAAACGACGCACTTGCACTTGACAGGCGTACCTACGACGAAACGACGCACTTGCACTTGACACGGCGTACCTACGACGAAACGACGCACTTGCACTTGACACGGCGTACCTACGACGAAACGACGCACTTGCACTTGACAGGCGTACCTACGACGAAATGACGCACTTGCACTTGACAGGCGTACCTACGACGAAACGACGCACTTGCACTTGACAGGCGGGCGTACCTACGACGAAACGACGCACTTGCATTAGGCTACCACGACGAAACGGCGCGTTGACAGCGTACCTACGACGAAACGACGCGCACTTGCTTGACAGGCGTACCTACGACGAAACGACGCACTTGCACTTGACAGGCGTACCTACGACGACGAAACGACGCACTTGCACTTGACAGGCGTACCTACGACGAAACGACGCACTTGCACTTGACAGGCGTACCTACGACGAAACGACGCACTTGCACTTGACAGGCGTACCTACGACGAACCGAGTTCGACGAACGCGACAGGCGTACCTACGACGAACCGAGTTCGCGAACGCGACAGGCGTACCTACGACGAACCGAGTTCGACGAACGCGACAGGCGTACCTACGACGAACCGAGTTCGACGCACCGACAGGCGTACCTACGACGAACCGAGTTCGACGAACCGAGTTCGACGAACCGACAGGCGTACCCACGACGAACCGAGTTCGACGAACCGACAGGCGTACCCACGACGACGAACCGAGTTCGACGAACCCGACAGGCGTACCCACGACGAACCGAGTTCGACGAACCCGACAGGCGTACCCACGACGAACCGAGTTCGACGAACCCGACAGGCGTACCCACGACGAACCGAGTTCGACGAACCTGACAGGCGTACACACGACGAACCGAGTTCGACGAACCCGACAGGCGTACCCACACGACGAAACGACGCACTTGCACTTGACAGGCGTACCCACGACGAAACGCACTTGCACGTTGACAGGCGTACCCACGACGAAACGACGCACTGCACTTGACAGGCGTACCACGACGAAACGACGCACTGCACTTGACAGGCGTACCCACGACGAAACGACGCACTTGCACTTGACAGGCGTACCTACGACGAAACGACGACTTGCACTTGACAGGCGTACCTACGACGAAACGACGCACTTGCACTTGACAGGCGTACCTACGACGAAACGACGCACTTGCACTTGACAGGCGTACCTACGACGAAACGACGCTCGCACTTGACAGGCGTACCTACGACGAAACGACGCGCTTGCTTGACAGGCGTACCTACGACGAAACGACGCGCTCGCGTTTGACAGGCGTACCTACGACGAAACGACGCGCTCGCGTTTGACAGGCGTACCTACGACGAAACGACGCACTTGCACTTGACAGGCGAAACGACGACTTGCACTTGACAGGCGTACCTACGACGAAACGACGCACTGCACTGACAGGCGTACCTACGGCGAACCGAGTTCGACGAACGCGACAGGCGTACCGACGAACCGAGTTCGACGAACGCGACTGGCGTACCTACGACGAACCGAGTTCGACGAACGCGACAGGCGTACCTACGACGAACCGAGTTCGACGAACCCGACAGGCGTACCTACGACGAACCGAGTTCGACGAACCGACAGGCGTACCTACGACGAACCGAGTTCGACGAACCCGACAGGCGTACATAGACGAACCGAGTTCGACGAACCGAGTTCGACGAACCCGACAGGCCTACCCACGACGAACCGAGTTCGACGAACGCGACAGGCGTACCTACGACGAACCGAGTTCGACGAACCCGACAGGCGTACTACGACGAACCGAGTTCGACGAACCGAGTTCGACGAACCCGACAGGCGTACCCACGACGAACCGAGTTCGACGAACCCGACAGGCGTACCACGACGAACCGAGTTCGACGAACCGACAGGCGTACCCACAACGAACCGAGTTTGACGAACCCGACAGGCGTAACCACGGACGACGAACCGAGTTTGACGAACCCGACTGGCGTAACCACGACGAAACGACGCACTTGCACTTGACAGGCGTACCCCGACGACGAAACGACGACTTGCACTGACAGGCGTACCCACGACGAAACGACGCACTTGCACTTGACGCGTACCACGACGAAACGACGCACTTGCACTTGACAGGCGTACCCACGACGACGAAAACGACGCACTTGCACTGACAGGCGTACCTACGACTAAACGACGCACTTGCACTTGACAGGCGTACCTACGACGAAAACGACGCACTTGCACTTGACAGGCGTACCTACGACGAAACGACGCACTTGCACTTGACAGGCGTACCTACGACGAAACGACGCACTTGCACTGACAGGCGTACCTACGACGAAACGACGCACTTGCACTTGACAGGCGTACCTACGACGAACGACGCACTTGCACTTGACAGGCGTACCTACGACGACGAAACGACGCACTTGCACTTGACAGGCGTACCTACGACGAAACGACGCACTTGCACTTGACAGGCGTACCTACGACGAACCGAGTTCGACGAACGCGACAGGCGTACCTACGACGAACCGGTTCGACGAACGCGACAGGCGTACCTACGACGAACCGAGTTCGACGAACGCGACAGGCGTACCCACAACGAACCGAGTTCGACGAACCCGACAGGCGTACCCACGCGAACCGAGGTTGACGAAACCGCCCGGGCGTACCCACGAACCGAGTTCGACGAACCCGACAGGCGTACCCACGACGAAACGGACGCACTTGCACTTGACAGGCGTACCCACAAGAAGAAACGACGCACTGCACTTGACAGGCGTACCCACGACGAAACGACGCACTTGCACTTGACAGGCGTACCCACGACGAAACGACGCACTTGCACTTTACAGGCGTACACACGACCGACGAAACGACGCACTTGCACTGACAGGCGTACCCACGACGAAACGACGCACTTGCACTTGACAGGCGTACCTACGACGAAACGACGCACTTGCATTGACAGGCGTACCTACGACGAAACGACGCACTTGCACTTGACAGGCGTACTACGACGAACCGAGTTCGACGAACGCGACAGGCGTACCTCCGACGAACCGAGTTCGACGAACGCGACAGGCGTACCTACGACGTACCGAGTTCGACGAATGCGACAGGCGTACCTACGACGAACCGAGTTCGACGAACGTGACAGGCGTACCTACGACGAACCGAGTTCGACGAACCCGACAGGCGTCCTACGACGAACCGAGTTCGACAGGCGTACCTACGACGAACCGAGTTCGACGAAACCCGACAGGCGTATACGACGAACCGAGTTCGACGAACCGACAGGCCTACCCACGACGAACCGAGTTGACGACGAACGCGACAGGCGTACCTACGACGACCGAGTTCGACGAACCCGACAGGCGTACCTACGACGAACCGAGTTCGACGACCGAGTTCGACGAACCGAGTTCGACGAACCCGACAGGCGTACCCACGACGAACCGAGTTCGACGAACCCGACAGGCGTACCCACGACGAACCGAGTTCGACGAACCCGACAGGCGTACAAACGAACCGAGTTCGACGAACCCGACAGGCGTACCCACGACAAACCGAGTTTGACGAACCCGACAGGCGTACCCACGACGAACCGAGTTCGACGAACCCGACAGGCGTACCCACGACGAAAACGACGCACTTGCACTTGACAGGCGTACCCACGACGAAACGACGCACTAGCACTTGACAGGGTACCCAACGACGAAACGACGCACTTGCACTTGACAGGCGTACCCACGACGAAAGACGCACTTGCACTTGACAGGCGTACCTACGACGAACCGCCTTGCACTGACATGCGTACCTACGACGAACGACGCACTGCACTTGACAGGCGGTACCTACGACGAAACGACGCACTTGCACTGACAGGGCGTACCCTACGACGCGAAACGACGCACTTGCACTTGACAGGCGTACCTACGACGAAAAACGACGCACTTGCACTTGACAGGCGTACCACGACGCGAAACGACGCACTTGCACTTGACAGGCGTACCTACGACGAAACGACGCACTTGCACTTGACAGGCGTACCTACGACGAACGACGCGCTCGCGTTTGACAGGCGTACCTACGGCGAAACGACGCGCTCGCGTTTGACAGGCGTACCTACGGCGAAACGACGCGCTCGCGTTTGACAGGCGTACCTACGACGAAACGACGCACTTGCACTTGACAGGCGAAACGACGCACTTGCACTTGACAGGCGTACCTACGACCGAAATGACGCACTTGCACTTGACAGGCGTACCTACGGCGAACCGAGTTCGACGAACGCGACAGGCGTACCTACGACGAACCGAGTTCGACGAACGCGACTGGCGTACCTACGACGAACCGAGTTCGACGAACGCGACAGGCCGTACCTACGACGAACCGAGTTCGACGAACCCGACAGGCGTACCTACGACGAACCGAGTTCGACGAACCCGACAGGCGTACTACGACGAACCGAGTTCGCCGAACCCGACAGGCGTACATACGACGAACCGAGTTCGACAAACCGAGTTCGACGAACCGACAGGCCTACCCACGACGAACCGAGTTCGACGAACGCGACAGGCGTACCTACGACGAACCGAGTTCGACGAACCCGACAGGCGTACATACGACGAACCGAGTTCGACGAACCGAGTTCGACGAACCCGACAGGCGTACCCACGACGACCGAGTTCGACGAACCCGACAGGCGTACCCACGACGAACCGAGTTCGACGAACCCGACAGGCGTACCCACACGAACCGAGTTTGACGAACCCGACAGGCGTACCCACGACGAACCAGTTTGACGAACCCGACGGCGTACCACGACGAAACGACGCACTTGCACTTGACAGGCGTACCCACGACGAACGACGCACTTGCACTTGACAGGCGTACCCACGACGAAACGACGCACTTGCACTTGACAGGCGTACCCACGACGAAACGACGCACTTGCACTTGACAGGCGTACCCACGACGAAACGACGCACTTGCACTTGACAGGCGTACCTACGACGAACGACGCACTTGCACTTGACAGGCGTACCTACGACGAAACGACGCACTTGCACTTGACAGGCGTACCTACGACGAAACGACGCACTTGCACTTGACAGGCGTACCTACGACGAAACGACGCACTTGCACTGACAGGCGTACCTACGACGAAACGACGCACTTGCACTTGACAGGCGTACCTACGACGAAACGACGCACTTGCACTTGACAGGCGTACCTACGACGAACGACGCACTTGCACTTGACAGGCGTACTACGACGAAACGACGCACTTGCACTTGACAGGCGTACCTACGACGACCAGTTCGACGAACGCGACAGGCGTACCTACGACGAACCGAGTTCGACGAACGCGACAGGCGTACCTACGACGAACCGAGTTCGACGAACGCGACAGGCGTACCCACAACGAACCGAGTTCGACGAACCCGACAGGCGTACCCACGACGAACCGAGTTGACGAACCCGACAGGCGTACCCACGACGAACCGAGTTCGACGACCCGACAGGCGTACCCACGACGAAACGACGCACTTGCACTTGACAGGCGTACCCACGACGAAACGACGCACTTGCACTTGACAGGCGTACCCACGACGAAACGACGCACTTGCACTTGACAGGCGTACCCACGACGAAACGACGCACTTGCACTTACAGGCGTACCCACGACGAAACGACGCACTTGCACTTGACAGGCGTACCCGACGAAACGACGCACTTGCACTTGACAGGCGTACCTACGACGAAACGACGCACTTGCACTTGACAGGCGTACCTACGACGAACGACGCACTTGACTTGACAGGCGTACCTACGACGAACCGAGTTCGACGAACGCGACAGGCGTACCTACGACGAACCGAGTTCGACGAACGCGACAGGCGTACCTACGACGACCGAGTTCGACGAATGCGACAGGCGTACCTACGACGAACCGAGTTCGACGAACGTGACAGGCGTACCTACGACGAACCGAGTTCGACGAACCCGACAGGCGTACCTACGACGAACCGAGTTCGACGGCGTACCTACGACGAACCAGTTCGACGAACCCGACAGGCCTACCCACGCGAACCGAGTTCGACGAACGCGACAGGCGTACCTACGACGAACCGAGTTCGACGAACCCGACAGGCGTACCTACGACGAACCGAGTTCGACGAACCGAGTTCGACGAACCGACACGAACCCGACGTACCCACGACGAACCGAGTTCGACGAACCCGACAGGCGTACCCACGACAACCGAGTTCGACGAACCCGACAGGCGTACCCACACGAACCGAGTTCGACGAACCCGACAGGCGTACCCACGACAAACCGAGTTTGACGAACCCGACAGGCGTACCCACGACGAACCGAGTTCGACGAACCCGACAGGCGTACCCACGACGAAACGACGACTTGCACTTGACAGGCGTACCCACGACGAAACGACACGCACTAGCACTTGACAGGCGTACCCACGACGAAACGACGCACTTGCACTTGACAGGCGTACCCACGACGAACGACGCACTTGCACTTGACAGGCGTACCTACGACGAAACGACGCACTTGCACTTGACAGGCGTACCTACGACGAAACGACGCACTTGCACTTGACAGGCGTACCTACGACGAAACGACGCACTTGCACTTGACAGACGGCGTACCTACGACGAAAAGACGCACTTGCACTTGACAGGCGGGCGTACCTACGACGAAACGACGCACTTGCACTTGACAGGCGGGCCGTACCTACGACGAAACGACGCACTTGCAATTGACAGGAGCGTACCTACGACGAAACGACGCACTTGCGTTTGACAGGCGTACCTACGACGAACGACGCACTTGCGTTTGACAGGCGTACCTACGACGAAACGACGCACTTGCACTTGACAGGCGTACCTACGACGAAACGACGCACTTGCACTTGACAGGCGTACCTACGACGAAACGACGCACTTGCACTTGACAGGCGTAACCTACGACGAAACGACGCACTTGCACTTGACAGGCGTACCTACGACGGAACCGAGTCGACGAACGGACAGCGTACCTACGACGAACCGAGTTCGACGAACGCGACAGCGTACCTTACGACGAACCGAGTTCGACGAACGCGACAGGCGTACCTACGACGAACCGAGTTCGCGAACCGAAAGCGTACACGACGAAACAGGTTCGACGCGAACCGAGTGCGACGACGACCGAGTTCGACGAACCGAGTTCGACGAACCCGACAGGCGTACCCACGACGAACCGAGTTCGACGAACCCGACAGGCGTACCCACGACGAACCGAGTTCGACGAACCCGACAGGCGTACCCACGACGACCGAGTTCGACGAACCCGACAGGCGTACCCACGACGAACCGAGTTCGAACGACCTGACAGGCGTACCACGACGAACCGAGTTCGACGAACCCGACAGGCGTACCACGACGAAACGACGCACTTGCACTTGACAGGCGTACCCACGACGAAACGACGCACTTGCACTTGACAGGCGTACCACGACGAAACGACGCACTCGCACTTGACAGGCGTACCCACGACGAAACGACGCACTAGCACTTGACAGGCGTACCCACGACGAAACGACGCACTTGCACTTGACAGGCGTACCTACGACGAAACGACGACTTGCACTTGACAGGCGTACCTACGACGAAACGACGCACTTGCACTTGACAGGCGTACCTACGACGAAACGACGCTTGCGTTGACAGGCGTACCTACGACGAAACGACGCTCGCGTTTGACAGGCGTACCTACGCGAAACGACGCGCTCGCGTTTGACAGGCGTACCGACAGCGAAACGACGCGCTCGCGTTTGACAGGCGTACCTACGCGAAACGACGCGCTCGCGTTTGACAGGCGTACCTACGACGAAACGACGCACTTGCACTTGACAGGCGAAACGACGCACTTGCACTTGACAGGCGTACCTACGACGAAACGACGCACTGCACTTGACAGGCGTACCTACGACGAACCGAGTTCGACGAACGCGCAGGCGTACCTACGACGAACCGAGTTCGACGAACGCGACTGGCGTACCTACGACGAACCGAGTTCGACGAACGCGACAGGCGTACCTACGACGAACCGAGTTCGACGAACCCGACAGGCGTACCTACGACGAACCGAGTTCGACGAACCCGACAGGCGTACCTACGACGAACCGAGTTCGCCGAACCCGACAGGCGTACATACGACGAACCGAGTTCGACGAACCGAGTTTCGACGAACCGACAGGCCTACCCACGACGAACCGAGTTCGACGAACGCGACAGGCGTACCTACGACGAACCGAGTTCGACGAACCCGACAGGCGTACATACGACGAACCGAGTTCGACGAACCGAGTTCGACGAACCCGACAGGCGTACCCACGACGAACCGAGTTCGACGAACCCGACAGGCGTACACGACGAACCGAGTTCGACGAACCCGACAGGCGTACCCACGACGAAACGACGCACTTGCAACCCGACAGGCGTACCCACGACGAAACGACGCACTTGCACTTGACAGGCGTACCCACGACGAAACGACGCACTTGCACTTGACAGGCGTACCCACGACGAAACGACGCACTTGCACTTGACAGGCGTACCCACGACGAAACGACGCACTTGCACTTGACAGGCGTACCCACGACGAAACGACGCACTTGCACTTGACAGGCGTACCTACGACGAAACGACGCACTTGCACTTGACAGGCGTACCTACGACGAAACGACGCACTTGCACTTGACAGGCGTACCTACGACGAAACGACGCACTTGCACTTGACAGGCGTACCTACGACGAAACGACGCACTTGCACTTGACAGGCGTACCTACGACGAAACGACGCACTTGCACTTGACAGGCGTACCTACGACGAACCGAGTTCGACGAACGCGACAGGCGTACCTACGACGAACCGAGTTCGACGAACGCGACAGGCGTACCTACGACGAACCGAGTTCGACGAACGCGACAGGCGTACCTACACGAACCGAGTTCGACGAACCGACAGGCGTACCCACGACGAACCGAGGTTGACGAACCCGACAGGCGTACCCACGACGAACCGAGTTCGACGAACCCGACAGGCGTACCCACGACGAACGACGCACTTGCACTTGACAGGCGTACCCACGACGAAACGACGCACTTGCACTTGACAGGCGACCCACGACGAAACGACGCACTTGCACTTGACAGGCGTACCCACGACGAAACGACGCACTTGCACTTTACAGGCGTACCCACGACGAAACGACGCACTTGCACTTGACAGGCGTACCCACGACGAAACGACGCACTTGCACGTGCAGGCGCGTACCTACGACGAAACGACGCACTGCACTTGACAGGCGTACCTACGACGAAACGACGCACTGCACTTGACAGGCGTACCTACGACGAACCGAGTTCGACGAACGCGACAGGCGTACCTACGACGAACCGAGTTCGACGAACGCGACAGGCGTACCTACGACGTACCGAGTTCGAATGCGACAGGCGTACCTACGACGAACCGAGTTCGACGAACGTGACAGGCGTACCTACGACGAACCGAGTTCGACGAACCCGACAGGCGTACCTACGACGAACCGAGTTCGACAGGCGTACCTACGACGAACCGAGTTCGACGAACCCGACAGGCGTACATACGACGAACCGAGTTCGACGAACCGAGTTCGACGAACCCGACAGGCCTCCCCACGACGAACCGAGTTCGACGAACGCGACAGGCGTACCTACGACGAACCGAGTTCGACGAACCCGACAGGCGTACCTACGACGAACCGAGTTCGACGAACCGAGTTCGACGAACCCGACAGGCGTACCCACGACGAACCGAGTTCGACGAACCCGACAGGCGTACCCACGACGAACCGAGTTCGACGAACCCGACAGGCGTACCCACAACGAACCGAGTTCGACGAACCCGACAGGCGTACCCACGAGAAACCGAGTTTGACGAACCCGACAGGCGTACCCACGACGAACCGAGTTCGACGAACCCGACAGGCGTACCCACGACGAAACGACGCACTTGAACTTGACAGGCGTACCCACGACGAAACGACGCACTAGCACTTGACAGGCGTACCCGACGAAACGACGCACTTGCACTTGACAGGCGTACCCACGACGAACGACGCACTTGCACTTGACAGCGCGTACCTACGACGAAACGACGCACTTGCACTTGACAGGCGGACGCTACGACGAAACGACGCACTTGCGTTTGACAGGCGTACCTACGACGAAACGACGCACTTGCACTTGACAGGCGTACCTACGACGAAACGACGCACTTGCACTTGACAGGCGTACCTACGACGAAACGACGCACTTGCACTTGACAGGCGTACCTACGACGAAACGACGCACTTGCACTTGACAGGCGTACCTACGACGAACCGAGTTCGACGAACGCGACAGGCGTACCTACGACGAACCGAGTTCGACGAACGCGACAGGCGTACCTACGAAACCGAGTTCGACGAACGCGACAGGCGTACCTACGACGAACCGAGTTCGACGAACCGAGTTCGACGACCCGACAGGCGTACCCACGACGAACCGAGTTCGACGAACCGACAGGCGTACCCACGACGAACCGAGTTCGACGAACCCGACAGGCGTACCCACGACGAACCGAGTTCGACGAACCCGACAGGCGTACCCACGACGAACCGAGTTCGACGAACCTGACAGGCGTACACACGACGAACCGAGTTCGACGAACCCGACAGGCGTACCCACGACGAAACGACGCACTTGCACTTGACAGGCGTACCCACGACGAAACGACGCACTTGCACTTGACAGCGTACCCACGACGAAACGACGCACTCGCACTTGACAGGCGTACCCACGACGAAACGACGCACTAGCACTTGACAGGCGTACCCACGACGAAACGACGCACTTGCACTTGACAGGCGTACCTACGACGAAACGACGAACTTGCACTTGACAGGCGTACCTACGACGAAACGACGCACTTGCACTTGACAGGCGTACCTACGACGAAACGACGCACTTGCACTTGACAGGCTACCTACGGCGAAACGAGGCGCTCGCTTTTGACAGGCGTACCTACGGCGAAACGACGCGCTCGCGTTTGACAGGCGTACCTACGACGAAACGACGCACTTGCACTTGACAGGCGAAACGACGCACTTGCACTTGACAGGCGTACCTACGACGAAACGACGCACTTGCACTTGACAGGCGTACCTACGGCGAACCGAGTTCGACGAACGCGACAGGCGTACCTACGACGAACCGAGTTCGACGAACGCGACTGGCGTACCTACGACGAACCGAGTTCGACGAACGCGACAGGCGGACCTACGACGAACCGAGTTCGACGAACCCGACAGGCGTACCTACGACGAACCGAGTTCGACGAACCCGACAGGCGTACCTACGACGAACCGAGTTCGCCGAACCCGACAGGCGTACATACGAACGAACCGAGTTCGACGAACCGAGTTCGACGAACCCGACAGGCTACCCACGACGAACCGAGTTCGACGAACGCGACAGGCGTACCTACGACGAACCGAGTTCGACGAACCCGACAGGCGTACATACGACGAACCGATTCGACGAACCGAGTTCGACGAACCCGACAGGCGTACCCACGACGAACCGAGTTCGACGAACCCGACAGGCGTACCCACGACGAACCGAGTTCGACGAACCCGACAGGCGTACCCACACGAACCGAGTTCGACGAACCCGACAGGCGTACCCACGACGAACCGAGTTTGACGAACCGACTGGCGTAACCACGACGAACCGAGTTCGACGAACCCGACAGGCGTACCCTCGACGAAACGACGCACTTGCGTCGACAGGCGTACTTCGACGAAACGACGCACTTGCGGTCGACAGGCGTACCTTCGACGAACGACGCACTTGCGTTCGACAGGCGTACCTTCGACGAAACGACGCACTTGCGTTCGACAGGCGTACCTTGACGAAACCGACGCACTTGCGTTCGAACAGGCGTACCTTCGACGAAACGACGCACTTGCGTTCGACAGGCGTACCTTCGACGAAACGACGCACTTGCGTTCGACAGGCGTACCTTCGACGAAACGACGCACTTGCGTTCGACAGGCGTACCTTCGACGAAACGACGCACTTGCGTTCGACAGGCGTACCTTCGACGAAACGACGCACTTGCGTTCGACAGGCGTACCTTCGACGAAACGACGCACTTGCACTTGACAGGCGTACCTACGACGAAACGACGCACTTGCACTTGACAGGCGTACCTACGGCGAAACGACGCGCTCGCGTTTGACAGGCGTACCTACGACGAAACGACGCACTTGCACTTGACAGGCGAAACGACGCACTTGCACTTGACAGGCGTACCTACGACGAACGACGCACTTGCACTTGACAGGCGTACCTACGGCGAACCGAGTTCGACGAACGCGACAGGCGTACCTACGACGAACCGAGTTCGACGAACGCGACTGGCGTACCTACGACGAACCGAGTTCGACGAACGCGACAGGCGTACCTACGACGAACCGAGTTCGACGAACCCGACAGGCGTACTACGACGAACCGAGTTCGACGAACCCGACAGGCGTACCTACGACGAACCGAGTTCGCCGAACCCGACAGGCGTACATACGACGAACCGAGTTCGACGAACCGAGTTCGACGAACCCGACAGGCCTACCCACGACGAACCGAGTTCGACGAACGCGACAGGCGTACCTACGACGAACCGAGTTCGACGAACCCGACAGGCGTACATACGACGAACCGAGTTCGACGAACCGAGTTCGACGAACCCGACAGGCGTACCCACGACGAACCGAGTTCGACGAACCCGACAGGCGTACCCACGACGAACCGAGTTTACGAACCCGACAGGCGTACCCACAACGAACCCAGTTCGACGAACCCGACAGGCGTACCCACGACGAACCGAGTTTGACGAACCCGACTGGCGTAACCACGACGAACCGAGTTCGACGACCCGACAGGCGTACCCACGACGAAACGACGCACTTGCAATTGACAGGCGTACCCACGACGAAACGACGCACTTGCACTTGACAGGCGTACCCACGACGGAACGACCACTTGCACTTGACAGGCGTACCTACGACGAAACGACGCACTTGCACTTGACAGGCGTACCTACGACGAAACGACGCACTTGCACTTGAACAGGCGTACCTACGACGAAACGACGCACTTGCACTTGACAGGCGTACCTACGACGAAACGACGCACTTGCACTTGACAGGCGTACCTACGACGAAACGACGCACTTGCACTTGACAGGCGTACCTACGACGAAACGACGCACTTGCACTTGACAGGCGTACCTACGACGAAATGACGCACGTGCACTTGACAGGCGGGCGTACCTACGACGAAACGACGCACTTGCACTTGACAGGCGTACCTACGACGAAACGACGCACTTGCACTGACAGCGGGCGTACCTACGACGAAACGACGCACTGCAATTGACAGGCGTACCTACGACGAAACGACGCACTTGCGTTTGACAGGCGTACCTACGACGAAACGACGCACTTGCGTTGACAGGCGTACCTACGACGAAACGACGCGCTCGCGTTTGACAGGCGTACATACGCGAAACGACGCGCTCGCGTTTGACAGGCGTACCTACGGCGAAACGACGCGCTCGCGTTTGACAGGTAACACGACGAACGACGCACTTGCACTGACAGGCGAAACGACGCACTTGCACTTGACAGGCGTACCTACGACGAACGACGCACTTGCACTTGACAGGCGTACCTACGGCGAACCGAGTTCGACGAACGCGACAGGCGTACCTACGACGAACCGAGTTCGACGAACGCGACTGGCGTACCTACGACGAACCGAGTTCGACGAACGCGACAGGCGTACCTACGACGAACCGAGTTCGACGAACCCGACAGGCGTACCTACGACGAACCGAGTTCGACGAACCCGACAGGCGTACCTACGACGAACCGAGTTCGCCGAACCCGACAGGCGTACATACGACGAACCGAGGTTCGACAAACCGAGTTCGACGAACCCGACAGGCCTACCCACGACGAACCGAGTTCGACGAACGCGACAGGCGTACCTACGACGAACCGAGTTCGACGAACCCGACAGGCGTACATCGACGAACCGAGTTCGACGAACCGAGTTCGACGAACCCGACAGGCGTACCCACGACGAACCGAGTTCGACGAACCCGACAGGCGTACCCACGACGAACCGAGTTCGACGAACCGACAGGCGTACCCACAACGAACCGAGTTTGACGAACCCGACAGGCGTACCACGACGAACCGAGTTTGACGAACCCGACTGGCGTAACCACGACGAAACGACGCACTGCACTTGACAGGCGTACCCACGACGAAACGACGCACTTGCACTTGACAGGCGTACCCACGACGAAACGACGCACTTGCACTTGACAGGCGTACCACGACGAAACGACGCACTTGCACTTGACAGGCGTACCCACGACGAAACGACGCACTTGCACTTGACAGGCGTACCTACGACTAAACGACGCACTTGCACTTGACAGGCGTACCTACGACGAAACGACGCACTTGCACTTGACAGGCGTACCTACGACGAAACGACGCACTACTTGACAGGCGTACCTACGACAAACGACGCCTTGCACTTGACAGGCGTACGACGAAACGACGCACTTGCACTTGACA
>WOFM01001792.1:0-18231 GCA_011428145.1 Ericerus pela | reverse complement strand
AGTTGTTAATTTTTTGTTGTTGACTTTTGTCATTTTTTGTGTAATGACCAACTTATTGTTTTATGTCGTTAATTTAGTAATTTGTTTTATATTGACAATTCGTATAATTATAATTTGCGGAGGAGTGTGAGAATGATAGCAAATTATATTATACGTTGGCTTATTATTCTCACATATCATTTGTTGTGGTAACACTGTTTTTAGTATTATTTGTAATCTGTGATTTTATGTTTGAAACCCAACTGTGATAATATATTTTGTGTGCCTCTTGTCGCTCATCAAACGTTGATGAATTAACATCTTCACCATCTTGTGTGAAAATAAAAGTTCGTGAAAGTGAATATTTGGTGTATTATTTATGTGTTCGTAATATGTGTGTCTAATCTTCTTTCGATGTCATCGTTCAACTAAAGTCTTTCGTCGTCATTTTCATCTAGTTTGACCAGTTGATAATTCCTATTTCTTCACAGTTTGATAGGATTACACTAACTTACACCAACATACACCATTAGGGATATTCCACAAATATTCAAGTAAAACTTGGCGCAAAGTCTCATAACATTCCTACATTTTGTGGAATTGCCCTCCTGGTGTAGGTCGGTGTAAGTTGGTGTAGTCCTATCAAATAGAGCTATTGTTTCTACACCTTTAAAAGGACATGTGTCTGCTTCCACATCTATATATTCAACAATTTGTAGATAAATAAGTTATAACACTTATTCCTTCAAGACAAAACTAAGAAAAAATCAAAAAAAAAAACGAAACTTACAAAAGATTTACATTGTTGATAACATTGTGAGAATGATAGCAAATTATATTATACATTAGCGTATTATTCTAACATATCATTTGTTGTAGTAACACTGTTTTTTGATACTATTTGTAATCTGTGATTTTATGTTTGAAACCAAATGTGATATTATATCTTGTGTGCCTCTTGTCACTCATCAAACGTTGATGAATTAACATCTCCACCATTTTTATATGGAAATAAAAGTTCGTGAAAGTGAATATTTTCTGTTTTATTTATCTGTTTGTAATATGTGTGTTTAGTGTTTGTTCGATGTCTACAATCATTTAAAATATTTCGTCAATATTTTCATACAATTTGATCCGTTGATAATTCGTATTTCTTCACAGGTTATGGGCCCAGTTACCTGGATGTCAATTTGGTCGCTATTGTTATAATTTGTCAATGTTGTGCTGTTGAATCCTGATCACTTCTTCCAAGTAATTACCACGTTTGCTAATTTATTTTTTGTTGTTTAATATGTTCGCTCCTCGTCATTGTCAAGAAGATGAATTGTATCGAGCTAATTTGATGGGTGAAATGGCAGAATATGGAAGTTCAGGATGGAGCTGCTGTTAGCAAAGGATTCATTGGGTAATTTAATAACTGATTCTTTGCTGACTGTTTGTAATAGGGGAGATACTTGGTCGAAGGAAAATGCTAAGGTGATGTTCCTGATTGCAAACAATGTAACTGACAAATACCTGGAGATGATCCAGATGTACACGACGGCGAAAGAAATTTTCTAAGTGCTGACAGATTTGATTGACAATGGCAATGACCAGACACTGATGGATTTATGAGGGGATTTGTATGCTAAACGGTATGTTTTTAGTGCTGATTTACAGAACTATCTACTTGATTTTCGCGCTCGATGTTGTCGTTTGACTGAATTGGGAGACCTCACAATTACAAAGCAGTTTATCCTGGTGTTGCTGAGATCGCTACCCGCCAAATTTCATCCGATAAAAGTCGTTATGGAGGATGCAGAAGTCATCACCTGGGACAGTGTGTTCATGAAGCTGAACAACTTCCAGCATGAACTATCTTTGGATAGCAAGTCGACAATTAGAAGTAATTCTCTGAATTCTGTGTCTCTAAAACCTTCATCAGTACCTGTTGCTGGTGAGGAGAATCTTTTCTTTGGCAACCATAACAATGTCGGTCGTAATTCTAGTAATTTTAATAATCATTTTAGTCATGGGTCGCAAAATTACAATAATAATTGTGGTTTTAATCGAGGAAGAGCTCACAGTAATAATAATAATAATTATCATAATTCGTCTTCCAATAGTGAAGGTCAAAATTTTAATAATAATAATAATCACAATTTAGGTTCACAAAATAATAATTTTAATGGAAATGGTCGTAATTATAGTAATGATATTGGTCAGTCAAATGTCAAATGTTATTACTGCAATAAAATTGGGCATATAGCTCGTAATTGTTTTGTCAAAAATTGGAATAATAATCACAAAAATCACAATAATAAAAATGTTAATCGATCTAATGATCATAGTAATAATAATAATAAAAATTCTGCACAGATGTGCAATGAAAATAATAATTTTAATGACAAATGCTCTGAAGTGGGCTTTAATTTCACAGTTAATAATAATAGTAATAAAATTAATGATTTTGATAATAATAAAGATGAAAATTTAATCCCTCGAACCACATTTCTTGTCAATAGTGGATGCATAATTCATATAATTAATGATATTAACCTGTTCAGTGAATATATTGAATTAATTAAACCTCATAATATTTGTGTAGCGAAAAAGAGAGTCTCACTTTCTGTTACATCTGTTGGTACAGTAAAATTGAAACTTTCAAATGGAACTGTAATCGAATTAAAAAATGTAAGGTATGCTCAGGAGCTGCCACAAAATCTGCTTTCAGTAAAGCAGATGAGCAAGTCTGGTTTTGATACTCTTTTCAAAGAGGAATCGGTTGAAATGCTGCAGTGGTAAAATAGTAACAACTGGGATTAGCGAGGACTCAGATTTGTACACGATTGATTTTTTGAAAATACCAAATCAATCGTGCAATCTGACGTTGGAGGATGACTCAAGTCCACTGACTCTGTGGCACAGACGCCTTGCTCATCTGAATATTAATGATGTTAAATTGTTGTCAAACAGAGGTTTGATACCAAAAGTTGATTCCAATTGATGATTGCTGTGCGAACTCTGTGTTATGGGGAAACAAAGAAGGAAACCTTTCTTAAGACACGATAAAAAAACAAAAAAGCCTCTTGAGTTGGTGCATACTGACCTTTGTGGTCCAATAAACCCTCCCTCATATAAGGGAACTAAATATTTTATGACTTTTATTGATGAATACTCCAATGTTTGTTGCGTGTACCTTTTGACGAGTAAAACAGAAGCTTTTATGAAATTTAGGGAATATCACGAAATGGTCTCAAATAAATTTGGATATAATGTAAAAAGACTCCGCTGCGATCGTGGAACTGAATATACAAATACTGCCTTTCAGTCATATTGTGCTGAGAAGGGAATAATTTTTGAACCTACAGTTGGTGGCTGTCCCCATCAGTATGGGAAGGCTGAAAGAATGAACAGGACACTTTGTAAAAGGGCAAGAACAATGTAATTCGAGAGTTGTCTTGATAAGATCTATTGGACAGAAGCCATGTTGTGCTCTGCCTATATAATGAATAGATGTCAGACAAATAAGGACTTTGTACCTTTCAAGATGTGGTATAATGAAAAATATGACTACACAAAATTAAAAACTTTTGGATGCGACACATATATGTTGTCATTCAAACACGATTCCATTAAATTTAAAACTAAAAGAAAGAAATTGGTTATGGTAGGATACTCTCATTGTGGATACAAGCTGTTAGACGTTAATGCAAGGGAAGTACGTCTGTCACGAGATATTGAGTTTTTCGAAAATAAAATAGAAAATAATAATAAATACACAAAAGAGGACGATATTTTTAAAGAAGTAACAGAATCTAATTCAGAAAATATAGAAGTAGATGGTGACTTGAATTTGGATTGTCTACCACAGGAGGCGACTGATTGTGATGGTATTGCAAATTATATATATGTTGCTGAGGATGGCATCCCTTTGACGTTTGAGGAGGCGATAGCTGCACCTGATAGTATGATGTGGAAAGAAGCTATTTCAGATGAAATTAAAGCTCTGGATTCCAATCAGACTTGGGAGGTGACCAAACATCCAAAGGGCATCCCCACCATCACTTGTCACTGGTTATTTAATAAAAAATATGATGTCAATAATAAAGTCCTGTATAAGGCTAGGCTAGTTGCCAGAGGATGTCAACAGAAGAAAGGCTTCAACTTTAATGAAGTTTACAGGATGGTGGCGAAACTTTCGACTTCAGAACTCTGTTAGCGATTAGTAACAAATTAAAATTTTATATTGAACAAATAGACATATGTAGTGCCTTCTTGAATGGTATCCTGTCGGAAAATGTATATCTTGAGATACCTGAAGGTATAGAATCACAAGTCGATAGACGTAATAATGTACTAAAATTAAATAGGTCAATCTATGGATTGAAGCAGTTACCCAAAGTATGGAACAAATTGTTCAATGAATTCCTTGTATCTCTTGGTTTCGTGCAGAGTATGGTTGATGACTGCCTATACATATTTAAAAATAAAAATAAAAATTCCATAGAATATTTACTCACATACGTTGATGACGTTATTATTAGCTCTAACAATGAAACACTAATAACATTTTTTTAAAAACAGATGAATAAAAGATTTAAATGTAAAGACCTGGGAAAAACTAATAAATATCTAGGACTAAATATTAATCACAATCATGACGAAAGCATATTGGAGATTGAACAGCGGACTCTCATTGAGACTGTTGCAAAACACTTTGGTGTTGAGAATTGTGCACCTACCTACACACCCACTGATCCAAAACTCCAATAGGACAGGGATCTCAATGCGTGTGATAAGGTGTTGAACAATGATTACCAACAGCTTGTGGGATGTCTCATGTACTTAATGCTAGGATCACGGCCTGATATTTGCTTTGCAATATCGTATTTTAGTCAAATCTTCAGCTCTGTCACTGATGAACATTATAGGTATCTACTTAGGGTTCTTAAATATTTAGTAACTACAAAAGACATAAAATTAACATATAAAAACGAACATAATAATAAAAACATTTTAGAAACGTATTCAGATGCCAATTGGGGCAATTGTGTAATCACTAGAAGGTCTATCTTGGGATATTGTGTCTTTGTCTATGGCTCACTGGTGTCCTGGTCCAGCAAAAAGCAGCCAACTGTAGCGTTGTCTAGCACTGAGAGTGAGCTGATTGCCATATGCGATGCCACTACTGAATCTATTTGGTTTAAATATCTGTTAAATGATTTTTGCATTCAAATAACTGACAGAGCCACGATATATGAGGATAATCAGAGTTGTTTGGCACTCCTGCATTCTGGTAAATGGAATACTCGCAGGTGCAAGCACGTAGACGTAAAATACCGTTTTGTATGCGATCATGTAAATGTAGAATTTAAATATTTGTACATACCAACTTCGCGACAGTTGGGTGATGTTTTCACAAAGGGCTGCCCAACCTCAATTTAATAAGTTTTGTGAGATGTTAAAATTGTTGTAACTTTTTGTATTCGTTTACCATACATGTTAAAAATTTTTATGTTGTAATTTTTTGTTATTGTTGACTAATGTCATTTTTGTTTAATGACCAATTTATTATTTTATGTGGTTCGTTTAGTAATTTTTTAAATTGACATATAGTATAATTATAATTTGAGCAGGCGTGTGAGAATGATAGCAAATTATATTATACGCTAGCATATTATTCTCACATACAGTTTGTTGTGGTAACACTGACTCGATACTTTTTGTAATCTGTGATTTTATGTTTGAAACTCAACTGTGATATTATATTTTTGTGTGCCTTTTGTCGCTCATCCAACGTTGATGAATTAACATCTCATCCATCTTGTATGGAAATAAAATTTCGTGAAAGTGAATATTTACTGTTTTTATTTATGTGTTTGTAAAGTGTGTGTCTAGTCTTTGTTCGATGTCTACGATCAGTTAAAGTCTTTCGTCAATAATTTCACATAATTTGATCCGTTGATAGTTCGTATTTCTTCACAAAACAAAATTCAAAACACATTGTACTTCTAGGCTAAAAAATACTTGTTGAAACAAAATTTATTCTCGTGTACATATTCATTATCATCTTTTTCAGTTCAATGAACGAACGAACAGAGATATGAACGTAAATTCATGATCATATTATATGACATGATTTTACATGTTAGTTAATATTAGTTTATCACATTTCGGAACACCCATTCTCAACATGTATAAAACCAATTTGAATAACTCTTCTCAAACATGATGGAAAATCAAAAATACCCCGATCAGTAGATAACAATAATAAAATTCGATACCTATGATGAAATAAATCGATATGTTTTATTGTTTAGTTACAGGTATAATCTAGTCATTTTATTTTAATTAGTCTATTTATTTATTGTTGTTTGAGAAATGAAAATATGTACGTAATTAATGTAATAAATACAATATTTTTTTTTTACATACAAAAAATAGTCATACTCGCGATCCTTGATTTACGCTTGCTCGTTTTGTTGGACTGTGGGGGGTGTTGTTCTACACTCCATCTACACTTGCTCACAAACCATTAGCGCTACTACATTCGATAACTTACACTTACACTTTCAGGTTGTACAAACAAAAATAACTTTTTTCTCTTGTTCACTTGTAAACGCTGAAACTCATTTCCCACTCAAACTTGTAAATTATATTTCCATTTAATGCATTATAGTATTTCAAACTAATTTGTTTCTTTGCTTGGAAGTAAACCTCTCTTCAGTTATCATTACTATAAAAATATGAAAAGACGTATTACAAAGTTATAAAACAATTATCTACCTTTTCAATCAATCAATTTGATTAGTATTTCAGTTATATCTTGAAAATCAACATTAATATTGAGATAAAATTTTGCGAAGACACCAATGTATGTCATCTTAAAATTCTGTGAAAATTTGGCTGAAACTGTATGTTTAGTGTTCAAGATATTTCTGAAATTTTGTTCAGATCCTGTGATTCAAATGACATGAACTCAATACTTTTGTGGAATTTCAGCAAAATCCCAAATAATGAACACACGAATGAGCTGAAATTTTTGCAAATTTTTGCAAATTCTTGACTTAACATGTGTTGATGTCTTCCAAAAAATTTCAGCTTTTTACAACCAACCATTTTCTCATAATTGCATTGAATAACTGTGATTAGGTAGAACTGAATAAGCAAATTTTCATACTCATCATTTGTTAAAAATATTGGATGGAGTCCATGTAACTCTCATACATCTCGCACACTACCCAGCAACACTGAACTCTTAATACATAACTTTCATAATCTTATTCTTGCACACAATGTTACATCGTAGTGGGGAATTTGTCGTTTCTCTACCCACACCATCAACTTTACCTTTGACTGTTCTTTAATCGTCCATTAAATGTTGTTGCTGTAAACTCGTTTGTTAATTCACTTGAAAACACGATACTTAGTGTGGCGACGGGTGGTCGATGACGAACGAGTGTGTACTACACACTCATCGACCACCTAGCGGGCCAGTGTGGTAAAACCCACGAACTACCTTTTTGTGCTCACGGCTGTATATTTCGTCTGTACAGCTTAATTATTTACTGGGCTCGGCCCGCACACATACGCATTCGTATATCACGCAACCGACCTGATCTGGTATTTGTGTGTTGTGTGGTGTCGTGTACACATATACACACACCCACAAGTGGTGACCCCGACGTAAGTATTTTATTTTTGTTGTTGACGTTTCACCGTCAACAGGGAAGGAACCGTCACCTCCTTCCCCACCGTTTCCAACTCGCTTGGAAACAACAACCAATCAGCTTTCAACAGCTGATTGGCTTAACCACGCCCCTTCTTCAAACGTTGGCATACCCGCCAACAGCCGAAGAAGGAATTCAGTCGGCTCTTGTCAGTCGACGGAGAAGGTTCTCCTTCTCCTTCCCCTTTCCCTCGTTGCTCGTCGGTACTTAAGTACCGACCAACGTCCATAAAAATCAGTCGGCACTCGACTGCCAACGGAGAAGGTTCTCCTTCTCCTTCCTTTTCCATCTCCCTATTTTTTCACTTTTCCCTCTCCTCTTCCCAGGCTCGAAGTCAGTACGCAAGTACTGACCAGCCATCCCAAAGAGAAGCAAACAGTCGGCAATCATCTGCTGACGAGGAAAGTGTAAACTTAGCCTCCTTTTTCAACTATCACCATGGCCTCCAAACTAACTCCGTTGTCCCTCGACGACCTGGTTCTCCCGTTGACGCCTGCGAAGGCCACAGTCAGCAATCCTCCCAGGAGGACGGAGAACCAGCCCAACCCCACGTCTGCCATCCACTCAACGCCGCATGTCAGCATGCGTTCGTCGACTGTACCGACGAACTTGGCGATCCCGCAGTCGTCCACGCTTGTAAATTTCGGCCCATTCCACGACAACTACCTCCCGGGCGAGGAACTTCCGGTCAACCAGCACCAGCCGGTTGACAGTTCTACGCTGAGGCTGTCCGCCATCCTCAATCGGCAATCGCACCGGCAGGAAGTAAATTCCGCCGCGACTACCGTCTCGCCCTCCTTACAAGCCCATCCACCACGGTTATTAACAGGCCTTCCCCCGTTCAATGCCGAGAATGTGCGTCTCTGGCTGCAGCAGATCGAGAATCTTGCTCACGCCAGTGGCAATACCAGCGAGTCTCAGCTCTACCTGGCAATCTCCGGCCACTTGCCGACCCAGGTAGCCAATGCTGTGTCAGAACTACTCTACAGTTCCGACGACTCGCTGCACACTTGGTCGAACCTCCGAAATCAAATCCAACAGGAATTTTCCCCTTCCTCCTACACCCGGATTAGAACGCTGTTGGAAAACACCCATCGTCAACCTTCTGAGAAGCCCTTGGCATACCATCGCCGCCTCGTTACCCTAAACGAAGGAAGAGTAAATGACGACGTCCTCCGTAACCTTCTTTTCCAATCCCTCCCGGTCAATATCCGCCAAACATTGGCCATGACAAAGCCCGCAACCTCTCGACAGGCAGCGCTCGAAGCTGACGAGGCAATAGCTCTCGAGCAAACCTTTCCGTCGACATCCCCTGCGACCAGCACAATTTCCGCTATCGCAACTCCCGCGGCACCCCCATTGACAGCACCAACGGCTAATTCCTCGGAACTAGCTACCATTACCCAGCTGCTTCAACAGCTCTTGGCTGGAAAACAGGTGAGTTCTGTCGACCCCCCAAAAGATCCCACCCTGTTCCCTGAACATAGGCGTTCACGTTCACGCGATGTCAGGTCCAGAGACAGATCGCGCTCTCGTAACTCTAGCTCCAGTCGTTCGAAACCACGGACGACGCTACGAGTCATCGATGGTAAGAGACCGGTAAATACCCGCTCTCCCTCCCGTTCCCGCGATGGCTACTGTTGGTATCACCAACAGTTTGGGAGGAAATCGCGCAACTGCTCTGACCCTCCATGTTCATGGTGGGACAAACCCCAAAATCGCGACCGCCGCGATTCCAAATCCCCTACTCGTTCGGGAAACGAGTAAACAAGTCAGTCAAGACGGCACTCCCACTCGTTTTTAATTCAGTCCGTCTATTCGTGGAAGATCTGCTTAGCGAGCATCATTTCCTGGTTGACACTGGCGCGGAGATATCGGCTATACCTCCAACGGCTGAAGACCGGAAATGCAACGCTAAGCTCCAAATCTACGCTGCGAACCAAACTCCAATTAGTACTTACGGAGTTAAGCTGGTGCAGGTAGATTTTGGCCTTCGCTGCAAATTCAAGTGGGCCTTCATCATCGCCGATATCGCTGATCCCATCATCGGAGCAGACTTCCTTAGCCATTACCAACTGCTTCCCGATGTCAGCGAAGGGCATCTCCTTGATAAGACCACTGGACTAGCCGTAGTAGGTAAACCTCGCCCTATCGACTATCCCCCGGAGATTTGCCTGACCATCGCCCACTCAAATAGTTGTTTCCAAAAAATCCTCGATAAATTTCCTGGCGTAACCGGTAAAGAAGGCTTACGTCCGAGGATTTCCCCTACCAAAGTCACCCACAATATCGAAACTGTAGGTCGACCGGTGTTTTGCCGTGCCTGTCGTCTACATCCCGAGAATCTAAAGGCAGCCCGCCGTTCCTTCCAAACCATGCTCAAACGTGGTGACTGCCGACCCTCCAAAAGTGCCTGGTCATCCCCCTTGCATATGCACATGAAGCCCGACAAAACATGGCGCATGCTTGGTGACTACAGAGCACTCAACGCACGAACTATCTCCGAGAAGTACCCTGTCCCGAATATTATGGATTTCCACGCCAGACTAGCTGGTGCCAAATTATTCACCAAATTAGATCTCGTGCGGGTGTTTAACCAAGTCCCGATGACCGAAGAACACATCCCTAAAACAGCCGTCATAACCCCCTTCGGTCTCTACAAATTTCCCTATATGCCCTTCGGACTTCGAAACGCCGCCCAAACCTTCCAACGGTACATTGATTGATTGTTGCGAGACATCGACTACGCGTACGCGTACATCGATGACATCCTCATTACCGCCTCCAACCCTGATGAGCTCGAAGAACGTGTTACTGAGGTCATACGGCGTATCTACAACGCTGGCCTCACTGTCAACAGTAACAAGTCCGAACATGAACGTGAAGAGCTCACCTTCCTTGGCCATCGAGTCAACAGCTCAGGTATCAAACCTACCCCCGAACGTGTCCAAGCTGTACTCGATTTCCCACTTCCCAAAACCGTTCATGACCTTAGGCGCTTTCTCGGAATGGTGAATATCTACCGGCGTACAATTAAACATTGCGCTCACATTCAGAGTAAACTTTTCGCGCTTATCCACTCCAACAAAAAACGTGACAAAACCCCGATAATTTGGACTGACACTGCCGAAACCGCCTTCAGCGACCTAAAGCAGGCGTTAGCAAATGCTGCTCTTTTGGCGCATCCTGACGAGTCCAAACAACTCGTCTTGGCAACCGACGCGTCTAACCACGCGATAGGGGCTACCCTCTATCAACACGGTGCCGGATCGCTAGAGCCATTGGCATTTTTCTCCCACAAATTATCTGACACCGAACGCCGATATCCGACATACGACCGCGAATTACTCGCTGTTTTTGCAGTGGTGAAGCACTTCCGTAACCTGGTCGAAGGGCGTGTTTTCTCCGTCTACACGGACCACAAGCCCCTCACGACTGCCCTGTTTCAAGCGTACAAGAAAGCTTCACCACGCCAGCAAAATCAACTAGAGTATATCTCGCAGTTCACAACGGATATTCGCTACATCAAAGGAGAGGACAATATATCTGCAGATTGTTTGTCACGTATATCAATCTCCGCCATTACCTCTCCCTGTGTTGTGCCATACAATGAAATGGCCCTTTGTCAACAACACGACCCTCAACTCACACAATACCTTGCAGACCCCAACTCTGCTCAGAGTACCCGGACACACGTTACTTTTAACGTGCGACACGTCCACGGGGAAAAAACGACCCTTCGTATCCGCCAAATATCGGAGAACCATCTTCGATTCGATTCATGGGCTCTCGCACCCAAGCGGCCGGACAACTGCCCGTCTGATCACTAATCGATTCATTTGGCCTGGCCTACGATCTGACTGCCTACGTTGGTCGAAAGAGTGCACTGCATGCCAACAAGCCAAAATCGGTAGACACACCAAAGCCCCTCTCCAAGCTTTCCACCCTACCGATCGCTTAAAGCATGTGCACATCGATATCGTGGGTCAGTTGCCGACAGTTAGCGGTCCTCGTCATTGTCTGACAATGATTGACGGCGCCACACGATGGCCTCACGCAATCATGACAACGGATATTTCCGCGGATCGAGTGGCAACACTCTTCGTCCAACACTGGGTGTCCTCCTTCGGCGTCCCCGAAACCATAACGACGGACCAGGGATGCCAGTTCGAAAGAGCTTTATTCAACTCGGTTGCGCGCCAGTTGGGAATACACAAAATCTCAACTACGGCGTATCACCCCCAATCAAACGGCAAAATAGAGCGCTGGCATCGAACTCTCAAAGCCACCATCATGGCCCGCAAGAACTCCAAAGACTCGCGTGGAGAATGGGCAGCCGATTTGCCTTTCATTCTTCTCGGCCTACACTCGACAGTCATCTCCGACCTCGGCGTATTCCCAGCTCAACTCCTTTATGGTGAAGAGCTCCGTCTCCCGGCTGATTTCTTCGAAGACAGCCCACCAAGTGTCGTCACTCACATCGACGGCACTAACCTTCCACAACGCATTTGTGAAAGTGCGAATGCGTTCACCCAAATCACCCGCAACCACGGCGATTCCCCCTCATATGTCCCCGCTGATCTGAAATCAGCCCAAAACGTATGGCTACGCGTCGATACACCTCGTAAGGCACTTGACCCACTGTACTCCAGACTGTACAAAGTCCTCAACCGTACGGATAAATGGTTCGAGCTCGACATATAAGGATGACACACACGTGTATCAATCGATCGCCTAAAGTCGGTATGTCTACACAGACATAGAAGCTGACCCAGATGACTCAACTTCCATCGATGATCCTTTGGGACTGACAGTTGACTTGTCATCTGAGGTCGTCATCTGAGGTCGTCTTACCTAAAAACGACGACTCACCCCCGAATGCCTCACCCCAACCTTCGACGTCGTCTTCACACATAGACGACACGCTCGATTCTTCCCCGATCATAATTACACACGATCAAAATAAAGAATCGCCTCCCGAAGCGTTATCGAAGGAAAATACCCAATCGCACCCCATCGGTCAGTCTTCTAGTCGAACAGCTGACGCTATGCTCGATGACGAACCAATTGCAAACCCCTTTCCTCTCCCGCACTCGTCCGAATTGGCTCACGCAACTGACAACAAGTCAAGCGTTGTAGACAACGACGTACTACGAAAATTGTTTCGTGGCGCCACCCAGTCGCATAAATATGACGCGTCTTCCGAGGAGGAAGACAAACAGGCCCCGCCTACAAAACGAACTCGTAATAATGTGCAACAACAGCTGCTGCAACCGCACCTTCGTTCGTGCTTACGAGACAAAAATAAACGGCGGTTACGGTCAAGAAAACGAGTGAAATTCGTGTTTTAGACACTCACTCTTCTCTTGACGTGCTTGGCTGTTATATACTCTTCATCAAATGCTACACAACAGGCGCTTTTAATCATATTTCACGGAGCGTAATAGACTGGTGAAATGTTCCAAGAGCGCCTTTCTCCCAGCATTCCGGTTCTATCCGAAGATGAAGAAACAGCCCTTTTAAGGGCTACCCCCCCATTAACAGAGGGCGGTAACGGCGATGAACCGTCGTCTCCTCGTGTAGACGACCATCGCTCCCCCTCTCCCACCTTTTCTTCCACGACGTCACCAGCTGACATCGCCCCATCTCTTTCCTCCACGGCTACTGCCACCTTTCCACCGGTGAAGCAGACATCGCCTGTAACCTCTACGTCCGATCAAGTATCGGCGTCACCCGTGACGCTTACCTCTGTCGGACCTGCACAAGAGGGTACACACCATACTCCTTCTCGAGTACCGCAATGGCGATCAACGCTGAGGCAGAGGGTGGAGTCTGCTGCCAGGGGTTGAGGTGTGCCACTTCGACAGTACCAGCCTGCTCCTGGAGCAGCGGCGCGAGGCTCTGAGCTCGTACAGCGCGGCCTTGTCCGTAGCTCTCGTTCTCGAGTCTTCGTCCCGCTCCCCAGGAAGACCGCATACTCGTTGGAGACGCCACCTCACACTCGGACCGCTGTACAATTAAGCAATGCGCGGATTGACACCCGCACATTCGCTGAAGTCGTACAGCGTGTTCAATCTAAGAGACCTTCGCCCGGTCCTCAACCGTCTTCCTCGGCAGGACTCCCCTCTGGGGAATTCCCGCCGCTCAAGACGGTTCAACAGATTGAACCGCTTCCCCTTCGGAAGCGCCGAGCGCAAGCGACTGCTACGTTTCGTACCAGCAGTTTTAAACGTCCGTCTGCAGCAACAAAGCGGTCGCCCCAACCGTCAACTTCCAAAGTCGCGGAGGCACCAGTAGCCTTGCAAACGGCATCGTCAGTCCCGAAAGGCAAGTCGCCGTTACTTCGCCCTTCGGTCGCACCGACTGCCTTGGAAGAGACAGCGATGGACGTTGACCCGACTCCAACCCCAACTGTCCATCCCCCTCCAATCCCCACGTTGGTCCCTCAACGCCTACTCTCACTGGTACGTGAAGAGGTTGAACCGACAGAAAGTGCTGCCGTCGATAATAACTCCGTTATCGACTTAATGGTAACACCTTCGCCGGAGAAAATCCCCGAGTCCCAGCCGTCCACCTCTTGTGGTAAGAGTCCCCCGGCTGTTGACAAACCGGCGAAGCGTCCCCGTTTGAATCGCAAGGCAGGTGGCCGCACCTGGTGTGAAGCTCGCGATCGCGGTTTATCCTACATGGAATTCAAACGGGATGAAAGACGCGGCAAAACCTGGACCCAAACTCCCGCTCCATTACCGGCTTCCATACAGGAGCCCGCCCCGTCTGTGGTACAGCCCCCTGTACTGCAACCGGTGGTTCCTCCTGTACCACAGAATCAATCACTGCAGCCGTGGGAGCAATTTACCGCCGCTGTGCTCGCAGCACAGAACTCCCTGTCGCTCGCCCTAGCAACAACCCCGATGCCTCTCCCCCAAGTTGTAATGCCTCCACCTGGAATTCCCATTCCCCCGCATCTACAACTTGCGGCATCGGCTTATCCTCTGGCCAGGGTAATGTCGCCTTTAATGGCGTCACCAGTTACCTACCCGCCACCCCTCATGAGCATTCCCACGTCTTGTCCCCAGACTCCACTCATGAGACCCCAAACTTGAGCGCACCCCTCTCCACAGCCTCGAGCACCCCAAACACGTCCTTCCTGACCCACACTCCCGGCAAACTTCGGTAAGTCCAAACCAAAGAGACCTGGCGACCCTACTATGTGAACGGCATCCGTGAGCATAGTAGCAAACGCTGCGCCACACTTGACTGGCGTCATAGGTCACCGTAAGTTTCCTCGGAAACTTACTAGGAGGAGAGTGGTGTGGCGACGGGTGGTCAATGACAAACGAGTGTGTACTACACACTCGTCGACCACCTAGCGGGCCAGTGGGGTAAAACCCACGAACTACCTTTTTGTGCTCACGGCTGTATATTTCGTCTGTACAGCTTAATTATTTACTGGGCTTGGCCCGCACACATACGCATTCGTATATCACGCAACCGACCTGATCTGGTATTTGTGTGGTGTCGTGTACACATATACACACACCCACACTTAGTTTAATATTATCCTCACAAAAAACAAAATACACAAATCTACAGGAAAAAAGCTTGGGCATAACATCAACACTGATGATAAAATTGATAAACATTTAATTTACTCCTTCGACCATATATTAGATAGATATGCCATGTCAATGGAAAATTAAAGCACACATAAATGACATCACAATAGGGCAAATGCATTATAAATCCCATAAGGATTTTTTTTAAGAAAAAAAATCAAAAGTTCATTTTTTCTTCCAAAATGAATTTTTTAATAATAAAAAAAAAAAGAAATGATTATATACAATTTTTCAGAAAAAAAAACTCCAACCTGGCTAAAATAAACTTCATAAACCTGAAAATAACAGCAGTATAACCAGGATAAAATAATTTTTTGCCCTAATGTGACATCAGGCTCTGTATGTATCAGTGCTTCAATGGGAAGCATTATATAATATTGTACAGGGCATGTCTATCTAATACATGGTCAAAGATTCACCCTCACTTTGAAAATTACATTTGCTAGACCAAAAATTATCTATTCTGAATAGATAGTTTGCTAGCAAGCAAGTTTGTTTTATAGTAGTGTTTACACCGTGCAATAAATTTATTAGATTCAAGCTCTATGATAACTGAGTGATGGATTGCATCGATGTTTACATGAGACAGCTGAATTGCGACTAGTACTTTCAAGACTCTAGCTGCTAGCAAATTTGCGATGTGGAGACGCACCTTTAATATTATAGTGATGATTCTTAATTCAAAAAAATGATCCCATGTTATATATATAAAGAGGTCTTTGATCCCTTATTCAAATCATTATCAGTTTGTGAATGATCCATAATACAAATTATTTCAAAGATACCACCGTTGATTTTTTTTAATTTTTTGATGAATTTTAATCGATTTAATAGAAAAGAGAATAATCAATCAGATCTATAATCGATTTGCTAATAATTCAAAATCGATTTATCTTTGTTTACGTAAGAAAAGCGTAGAAAACTAAGCTAGAGTGAAATACCCATAAAGAAAGATGATTGAAACCATTTAATTTAGCATGGTGATATATCATTCGAAAATAAAATCTAAAAATTTGTATGAAAAAAATTGAAAACCGATTTTTCCAAAATTAATTGATCAAAAGTGATCAAAATTCTAAAAATCTAAAAAAATTTATTTTTCCTAGGTCCGATTTTATCAATTTTTAATTGATTAAAAAAAAAATTAAAACCCCTGTGATCTATGATTCGAATCATTTTTTCATGATTTGTGCTCACTCCTGCAAACACGCATCCGTACATGATATAGAAAGAATGAAAATAAAAGTAAAGTAAAATTTCACTATTTTATTTTATGTCAGTGGTAGCTCTAACATCAAGTAACTAATCAGTAAGTTAGATTTCAGTGGAGTCCCAAAAATGACATAAAATACGAACGTAAGATTAGCCCAATAATTAAGCTAATAAAGTGAAACCAATAATAACCCAATCGATTCATATGACATGACTTAAGGTGAGTGATAAACCATGTTAAAAACACGCATGCAAAAAAAGAAACTGGAACAAGATATTGTATTTAGTAACAGGTAATGTGTTCGATTGAAATGAATATTATCATTAAAATTAATCGAAGCTTTTTACTGCATTACACTATTTGTCATCCTACCAACAATATATGTTTATTACAGCAATGTAAATAACTATCTCGGCTGACGGACGAATACTGCAACAAAAGAAAAGGAAAACAAAAGAAGCAAATTAGGTCTACTAGTTAAAATAAAAGTTACAATTGATTATAATTAATGATAATTCATTCAAATATTCGAGGAGAATAAAAAACGTTCAGTAAATATTTAGTTTGATGCTCTCAGAACTGAACATATTTTTTACCTCGATATACATAGGTGTTTGTTAAAAACCTTTGGAAGATACAAGATTAAGATTCAAAATTTAAATACTGTAAGAAAAAGACTCAACAGAGGAAAATACGTTTTTTCACCAGCATTACTAGAGAGCTCTAAACACAATACAGGTTGAGACATACGCCATTTTGGATTGTAATTTTTTGGATCATTGGATTTTACTCCATTGACGATGAATATGTTCAACAAACAGAACAAAATGATGCTCGTAAAAATTACGATCTAAAATGGCGTATGTCTCAACTTGGGGTCTGATCAAGAGCCTTAGCATTTCAGACCTCCTAAGTCAAGACCTGAAAAAGTGTGGAAAAATCTTTGGCCACCCCACAATTTTTTCCATCAGATTTTCACCTATTTTACCCTTTTCCAAACTTTGGAACCCTTTATATACATTTAATTATTTTATTATACACAGTATGAAATGAAATTTTTAATATTATTCCTTATTATGTGGAAAAAGAAAAGTTCCCATAGGTTCCGGTACCCACAGCTGCCCAGGTGTGCACGCCTATGTTTTCTTTTCCTTCTTTTAAATTTTCAACATTATAATCTCAAAGTAGTAACTCTTTAGAGTAAATCAAAAAACTCATGCATCTAGAATTAGTATTTTCATAACATTTTAGAACGAGCAGTTATTCAATTTTTGACCAGATCAGAAGTGATCAGGACTTTGAGTATGTATGCAATGGCTGATTCTCCTAGTTCCATTCATACACACCAACTTCTTTTTTTTTTCAGTGTTGACAAATTTTGTAATTAGTAAATGAGTGGAAACTGTTAAATATAATGAAAAAAATAATTTTGAGGTTGGAAGAATGAATTTTAAGTGTTGCAGGGCAACACTGAAAATCTCTTCTGTGCTGTAGTTGTACCTCATGTATCCATAAATCAACGCATATGATTCCGTTTTTCAATGATGAGTGTTTTGGGGAATGAAATTAATGTAAGATGCATATCTATATATTCATATATTTATAAATATAGTAACATGCAAAACAGAATAATTTCATTCCCAGAAAATACTATATGTTTCTGATAGTAATTAGTAACTACCTATAGAAATGTTAAATCAGCCCTCTAGAA
>WOFM01001789.1:0-27446 GCA_011428145.1 Ericerus pela | reverse complement strand
CAGAATCGAAAAAAACGAACTCTACGAACCGCACAATAGTTCGACTTGCCATCAGAACTGGCAGCGATAATTAAATAAAAAGTTAATTTTTTTGACATATTGAAAATAATAAACGAAACGAACTTTCACTCAAAACTAATTTTAAGAAATTATCAATTTGTAAGTTTCATGTGGAAATGAGACTAATGAACTTCAATTTGAACTAAAGATTTATTGCAAGAATCAAATTTATAAGCAACTATAGTTAAATTGATAATTTCAAGTCAAATTATTACACAATGAAACTCAGAGAAAATAAAATTGTGTAAAAACACACATAAAATGAAAGAGTAAAATATTAGATGTTGCATAAGCAACGAGAGAAAGACGAATGTCTTGACAGTGAAATGTAGGTACTGTCTAGCCTGCATTTCACAAAGTCAAAACACATTCTCTAATCTAAACCAACAGGTGAAAATGTGAAAAAGATTGATTGTGTGCGAAGTACATGAAACAGATAATAACAGAATGAATGTGAGTTGATGTTAGACAGGAAAGAAGGTGAAAATGTTGTGATAATAAAATTACGAGAACAGAATGAATGTGATGAAATGAAATGAGTGTATCGAATAATTTTACATCTTTATAATTAACATTTGGTGGAACAGTTACTATAGTACTGTATCAAATTGCCTCATGTTCTACTAAGACTTCAGCCATACTTTGTAATTGTTTCACATCACAGTCTACACTACGTTGGTTAAATGTTCGTCGTGAGGGTGTTATATGTCGGAAAGTAGAAGGTTGTAATATACTCTCAAAATCAGCATACACAACAAAATGTAATGGTTCTTCGTATCCTCGCTCAATAAATTCAAAGGTTTCACCTTCTTTAGCTAATACATAATAGCCTGGTTCAACTTCATTTTTCTTACAATAATTTTTATGCTCACGTAAATCATCTTCGCAATCTACTCCACGAAAATAAGCTAAACAGCGTTTACAAAATAGAACTCTACCAGTATTCGTAGTATATTGTTTTCTTAGTAATGAATTTAAATCGGTAATTAGACAATAATGACTGTTTTTATGATCACTAGTTGTTTTTACTATAACATACTCTTCTTCAACTGTTTCAAATTCATTACACGATCTAACAGGCTGGGTTAAATATAATAGATCGAAATGAAATCGTTTTTCTATATCAATAGTTTTAATTGGATATAGTAGATCATTTGACTCAATTCCAAAAATATTAATAGAAACCTCGGGATTATATTTTTCAAATTTTATCACATCTTCCAATGGAGTTGGGAAATTGATTTTTGAAAAATCGAATCGTATATTATATCGTTGAGAAATATAGTCTAAAAAGTGACCACGATCATAAGTTTCTGGTAAATGTCGACGATTTCTATCATTAAGCATAAAATAACTTAATATACTATACATAAAACATTTTTCGTTATGCTCATTTTTAACATTACGAATGCAACGTGTATTGTTTAATTTTTCCGGTAATGGAATGTAGGAACCAACGTGATGTAAAGAATAGGTACACACACTTACATCATAAAAACTAACACCTACAAATGTCCATTCTGATTCGGATAATATTATAGTTTCAAAATGGTTTAAAAGTTCTTGCAACATTTTGTTTCGCACAATTTCCTCTATAGGAAATGCATTCATACGAAAAAAAGTATATTGTTTAGTGCGTAAGGTTATTTCAAAAGGTTCCGTTATTTCACTGATTTTATTCCCATAAGTATCAAGTTTATGAACCCATCTTCCCGTTTGAATAATACATTTAATTTGAATTTTTACGACTTTTTTATCTAAAACTTCTTTTTTTATAATATCAGTAACAACGGGAAAAAATGATTCTAAATTAGAAATTAGAGATTGCGTATTAATTCGTGGAGCGCCATCTTGTTTTTTCTCTACAACAATGTACGTTGAAAATTTTTGTTTCATTGCTCTTCTCCCCCTGAAAATATCATAATTATTTTCATGACGTATAAACCATTTATCATTCATCATTGCACGTGAATGCATTAATGTGTTTTCATGTACTCATAATTGAGAGAGAGTTAAAAAGTTTAACGAACAAATATCACAATTATAACTATGTCGTTGTTGCGACATACCAACTAAATTACTGGAACTTGCAGTCGACATATCAATTTCATCCTTGTTAGCATCAACAATGGTTGTTGCTACGGTAGAACTCGTGTCCGCACCATGACCAGTTACACTCGGTATAATACATTCTTCTTTTTCTGGAGATATGATAGAACCACTAACAAGAGGGATATCCACAGCATCATCATGCATCATCTCCAATGTTATATCATGAACTAAATTACGTTTATGCACATAACTTCGTAAATGGTTGGATAAACCACTGGAACGAGTAAACAATTTTTGACAAATTTTACAAAAAAACTTTGATTTCATTTTAATGACTTAATTAAACGACGTCTCTACGATAGAAACACAAATACAGCCTCTATTGTATTATATAAAGTAATTTCATTTTTCAGTAAACTCCGCCTTTTATACTCATCAATTGTGTATTCAACATATATTTTTACTATGTTACCACTATATATTCTGGTACTGTAAAAAACAAGAAAAAAGAAAAAGGAAAAGAAAAAGCAAAAAATGGTCAGCCTTGCAAGTACTTTGGAAATTGCTGTTATATAACGAGGTGTATCCATTTATACGCGTAATTATACTCAATAATGACCTCTAATATCTTGTTAAATCAAAAGAACAAAGTGTATCGATTGCAATCTTTATAAAAAAGATTCATAGTTTTAAGTAGTAATCAACGAAAAAAAAACATGTAGCTATAATATGAATATCGCGTATGAAATGGAAATTTTTATTTTATATTAATAAAAAATAGAGTAATTAACATAACGATTGCATATCCAGTATATACTTCTCAAATACAATTAGTCGTCCTTCAAATTGAAATATTACTAAAATTTCTTAATAAAATTTTATTTAAAAAGAGCTGTAATTATCACTATCGTATCAATTGTTATATTTGCAGTAGACGTTGAGCGTAAAGTTAAAGTTAAAGTTACAACGTAGTATCGAAAACGTTATTTTCATTATCACAATGGTTGTCAGTCATTGGCGTTTTATTGTTAAGTCGGATGTTGATTTTTCTATTTCAGCTCAAAATATTAATGAGTTATAAGAAACGTATCAAAAGTATTCTCCAAAAGTAAAATATGTCGCGAAAGATTATAAAGAAATTAAATTAGAGTTTAATGGTTTTGAATTTCGAAATCGTGTAGCTGCATTGCTAGCTACCACACAATATGCGGATTATCTCATTGTTAAAGGAGTCTATATGGAGAAGTTGAATACTCCGCAAAAACATTCCGTATCTCCTCCTATTCCATTATACGAACAAGATGCGCAAATGTGGAGCGATGACGATCAACATACAGAAACATTATTATCGATTGCAGAAGAAATAGATCCTAATTTCAAATCTCCGCAAACATCATCGAATTATCCAGTGCAAAAATATATAATAACTTCCGATCCTCGTTATACGATTGAGCAGTATGTGGAAATTGCATTCCTACCGCAAACACGTAATAATGAAAGTGAGTTTATAATAGTAAGTGAAAAAAATTGTTGTTTATTACCCGGGGTTTGCGCTATATTTGCACAATCGTATAAAATTTACGCAAAACCGGGGTACGCGTTATTTTTTTCTTCCGTTGATAATCGCAAAATATTTATAAACGATTTTTTTATTTTAAATGCGATGACTTTCCCATTAAAACTGATTGTACATAATAATTCTTCAGAAACATATAATATTAAACGCGGTGAACCTATTGCTCGTATGTCCGTCAAAAAATTGTCAGAGTTATTCTCAGCTAAACATCGAGTAGATGAGAAAGATTTTGAAGCTCGTAATGTTAAACAGTTACGTTTAAATTGTTAACTTGTGTCACTGATTACTAGTTTACGTATTATTCATTATTAAAAATTGTGTAATATTTTTAATAAAATCTCATATGATTTATATCTTTTATCGTGTGCGAGTCGTTTTTTCAGTTGACGTGAAAACTTTATTCAACCCACAAAACATTATAAATTTGTAAAACTAAAAAAGTAACGCGATAGAAAAAATTTGTTAAGTAACCACTTCAAAATGCTAAACAACTTGAAAGTAGTATGCAATGCGCAACTATAAAAAAGTTGTATACAAATTAATAATATAAAAAAGAACAAGCAATTTCACACTCTTTTACATTCAATTTAGAAGAAATGAACACCTAATAAAACCAATATATAAATAATTTATGAGGTTGACTAAGTAGCTATCATATCATCATAAAAAACTTGTTTTCCTCAAACAGTATACTATATTTCTTGGAACGCATCAAAGCAAAATGTAAAATAGAATAAATTAAACAAAAAAAAACGTTCGAGTTATAAGCTCATCTCCTTTCACTTCCATTATAATCTCTCTCATAGCTCAGTCGTCTACGTCGCAGTTTTCATCACCTGGATGTCGCTGGTTCGAATCCCAGCAAAGGTAAAAAATTTATTAAATAGAAATTATCAATAAAGAATAAAGATGGCGCTACTATATAGGTAACCAACATCCAAACGGAAAGGGAGAGGGGATATATAATTCTGGACTTGTAAAAATTTCAAAATATTAGCTCTGACGTCACAGATATTTGGACTTGTAAAAATTTCAAAATAGCGAAGGACACGTGTGTTGTTGTTGTTGTTGTTGTTGTTGTGTTGTAGTAGAAAAATGTCTCTTTATCGTATGTCATGGTTCAGGGTCACGCACTGAACCTGACATACGATAAAAGACATTTTTATACTACTATCTTGGGATGGTTTAGAACTCAACGATGTACCTCTTATTCCAATTGCCTTAGGACTCCAGGAGGACTTAGTGAAGGAACTGTTGGCCGAATTGGAGTTGTCCGAGGATAGCTCCGATGAAAGTGTAAACGGACTTTCACATAATATTAAGACGAAAGAACTGTCAGTTGAAACGGTGTTGTCTTGGGACCACTCCGTCAAAAGCGTTGATAGACCTTTACCTATTTTTAATAATAATAATAATAATAATAATTTAGTGGAGGAACTGTTGGCTGAAATGGAGCTGTCCGATGATGACAGTTCCGATGAAAGCGTAGATGGACTTTCACCAAGTTTTAACGGTAATATTAAAGACCAAAAAAATTTAGCTTTAAGCGTATTCCATACAGAGGCTACGTCGCCTCTATTTAATTTTAGATGCATGCCTAGTCTAAATCCTGTAAATATGAACATTTCCGTGAATCCAACTTCCCAAATGCCCGTGTTAACCCCCAATAAACGTGTGAAGGCTGTTGTGCAAAATATTTTCCCCCATGTCGCTGTCGTTGAGAGTGCGGCTGAAAGTGTTGTTGTTGCGGCCGTTGACGTTGAGAGTGTTGTTACGGTTGTTAGCGTTGAGAGTGCAGCCGAGAGTGTTGTTGTTTTTGCCGTTGCCAGCCTGACTGGCTGTATGCCAAGAAAAATATTAAAATGAGCGAACCCCCGAAAAAAACAAGAAAAACGAAGAATGCTGCTGCTGCTGCTGTTGCTGTTGCGAAGGAGTCCAAGTTGTGCGATATTTTCCCCTTCAAGTATGAGTTTTTCCCACGACGTCGTGCCACACCACGAGTGCGTAAAGTGAAGACACCCGATTTCTTTCCTAAATTAGGGACTATTTTCCCATTTAAAAAATCATTCTTCACCCAGTTAACTCCGTACAATGATCATGAATCTGAGGTGCCCGTTGTACGAGTTGAAGCAGTTGTTGGATCGTGTGTCCCGGCCAAAATTACCTCTTGACCCCCCTGCCTCTTTGGACAAGCAAAGTGTGTTGAGAAAGGTTTACTTCGGAGGTAGTGGTGGTAGTGGTGGTAGTGGTAGTGGCGTGGTGCTACTCGGTGAAATGTTTCCTTTTGGCGATGAAATATTTTCCCGTGACAGTGTCGATAGAGGGAATGTGGGTAATGTTTTCCCGTTTTATGGGGATGTTATCGTTTCACCGCGTAAACATCCCCAGTTAAAATTTATCAATATTTGGGAAATCAATCAACAGTACATACCAAAATTTCAAAATTATATTCTGGACTGCAAAATCCAGTTAAAAAAAATCTCCCCAAATGACGGATGGCGATCTCATCACCAAAGCATTCGACGAGATGATCGCCTACGGTAAGATGAAAACAGAATGGCGACAGGGGGATAAAATGAATATCGTGGTGAGTAATGCAAAATTTAACAACCCAATCTCTACGGGGTACGCTTGTAACAATATGACGAAGAAACTTAAAGAAAAAGTAACTCAAATTCTAACTTCTGAAGAAAGTGTTGTTCTGACTGAATGCATTTTCACCTTACACGTAATCAACATGTCACGTGGTTCGAAACCCAAAAAAATACTGAACTTGGCCACCGACAAACATTTGAAACGCTGCATACTGCGCTTTCAAAATAACGATACGTTGTGTGCCCCATGGGCCATCGTTACTGCCATGTTGTACCACACTAACGAGATTGGCGGTCGTATACTGAGTGCAGCCGACATAGTCAACTTGCGCAAAGGACGTAACATACAGACTGACATGGCTATGGAGTTGTCCCTGCAGATCGACACTTATGACAAGTTTACTGAAGGATTTACTTTGGAGGATATCCGGACCTGCGAAGAAATCCTTAATATGCAAATAAAAGTCATCGACGCGCAAAACTTCAACGGTTTACTGTATCTCAGTGCCATCGAACAACCAATCGTACTCTACCTGTACAAGGATGGAAATCATTTTGATGTGATCACCAAAATGACTTCTTTCCTGGGTGCGTTGTACTATTGTGAAAAGTGCGACAAACCGTACCAAAACAAAAATGTTCACCACTGCCAACCGAAACCCGGTGCAGTGTGTAACCTATGCATAAAGGCGGAGCATCCTTCCTACACTAAAGATAAGATTTTTTGTACTAATTGTAATCGTTATTGTTTTAATCGCGAGTGTTTAAACAATCATAGTAATAGTGTTTGTGCCGGAGTGTTCAAGTGTCCCAAGTGTTGTATTATAATTCGTCGTAGTTCTTTTTTGTCGCATAAGTGCAGTTACATGAAGTGTCTTAATTGTAAGGAAGTGGTGTTGAAAAAAAATCAACAGTGTTACATGGTGTCGAAACCGCCGAAAGGTGGCTGGTGCAGTGCGGGTTGTAAAAAGTGTTTGCCGGGCAGCTCAGTCGTCAAATGGAAGTGCAGTTACACGGAGCAGTACATCTTCATCAACTACAAAGCGCAGTAGGAAACCGGGATCCATACGCCAAATTTGATCATCACACACGACTTTTCAGGTGAGAAATTTACGTTCAACAGTAACGACACCTTTTGCCGGTGTTAATCAGTCCCGAGCATAACGGCTATACAGCCATTGCCCACTATGCCAAAGAGTACGATTCGCAGTTCATCATGCAGTACCTGGTTGCCAACACCATTAAACCAAATGTCATTTGCAACGGTTCCAAATTAATGATGTTAGAAATCCCGCACATCGGTTTGAAAATCATCGACAGTCATAATTTCGTGGCCAGTTCTCTTAGTGCCTTCCCCAAAACTTATGGTCTGACCGAGTTGAAAAAAGGTTATTTCCCCCACCTGTTCAACACCAAAGAAAATGAAAATTATGTTGGCCCAATTCCAGAGAAAAAACACTACTTCTACGACACGATGAAGGATGGCGAGCGGTCTAAATTTATCGAGTGGCACAACAAGAAAGTGCAGGAGGGTTATGTGTTTGACATGGCTCGCAAAATTGCCGAGTACTGTGACTCGGACGTAGATATTCTACGGAGGGGATGCCTCAATTTTCGCGAGCAGTTTCTGGAGATTGGAAACATCGACCCGTTCCTGTATGTCACCATCGCCAGCATCTGTATGGCTATCTACAGATCAAAATACCTGCAGCCACAAACCATCGGAGTAGTAGAGGAAAGGTTCGAGGACTGCTATTTGAAACAGTCTATTTCGTGGTTGCGTTCATTCCAAAATCCCCTCATTCGACACACACTCAGCGGCGGGGAAGTGGAAATTTGCTGTGCTTGGGTGGATGGCTACAACAAGAGTACAAAAACCGTATACCAGTATCACGGTTGCTTCTGGCACGGATGCCTCGCTGCTTTCGCCCCTATTTCATTAATAACATGAAAAAAGAAACGATGGAACATTTGTTGCAAAAGACGGTCAACTGGACAAGTCAGTTGGAGCAGGATGGGTATATGGTGGTTGAAAAGTGGGAATGTCCGTGGGTCAAGACCAAGGAGTATGGAAAATACACATTAACCGCGGTGGTCGTTGTTGCGCTGAAGAGATATTTAAAAATTCATTTTTTTAACTAGGTAACTTATTTATATCTCGAATTCTTATTGTAACAACATTTTCTGGTACCTATCGTTACATGGTGTATATTTTCGAAACGTAATTTTAACTACGGTACGCTTCTAATTATTCGATGCATACATAGGTAAGTACTTGCTGTTTTTCAACGAAGTCACTCACACATTTGCAATGCAATGATTCATTTCACACTCGCCTCGTTTACGTCATTCTCTTCTACACACTTTCCTTCAATACATTTGCAGACCATCCCCGCATCCTCATTGCAATTTCAGCCAACTTCCTACCAAAATGCATTTCCACCGGTCTGCATAATTTCTTTTCATTAATTGTCTCTTTTTTCACACACTACCTACCCTTCGTTCTCTTATCATTCATTAATCTCCGAGCCATATCTATCCGCATTCCTTCTGTTTCTTGCACATTGTTCAACGTTGCAACCATATTTTTCTACTTCTTCTAGAACATTTCGTCTCCACTGGTGGCACTCGTTTCACCATCTCCAGTTCCAGACACACAAGTTTACACTTGTGTCATTCCGTTATTTAACTAATAAAAATTCACACATTATACCATTTTTAAGCGTCACCTAAACTGCTCTGTGTAACGGCCAAAAGAGGCTTGGTTGTACCTGATAACGACCTCTTTTGGGGAGTACACCATACACGAAATATCACGTACTTTAAAAGCAGTAATACTTCTAAAATAATTTCAAGTTTATTATCCACGTACTATTGTGGACCTTAACATTGCTGTGAGACTCAATAATATTTCAAACACATGAGTGAGTTTACACATTTAATAAAATAATAATTAGTACATACAGTACATATTTCTACGTTAATATTAATACATATTCTATCACAATTCAACAAGCGAGACTATCTGTTCACCAGAGACTTCTACAAGAGAGGTTCCAGGTACTTAGAAGTAGCTGTCGAGGAACTGCACTAAACTGAACTGAACAACTATACAACTGAATCGAGGGATTATATACTCGTTCAGGGTATGAAAACGTACGTGTCGGATAGGTAAAGTGAGGTAGGGTGTTGTTATTATAGGGTTGTGCTGACTCGTCGAGTACTCGAGGGACAGGTACAACTAGGTCATAAATATACAGAAGGTATATCTGTTTATGTAAAATTAAATACGAATAGTTTGGTGGTTGTTTACAAAGAGTTATAGGAAGGTAATTTGTTGACAAATATCTACATTTTTGGTATTCGAAAATAAGTGAACGAATATGTTCGTCATTTCTCAAAATAGACGAAAATATACGTTACACAATTCTCCGGGGGGAACAAAAAAAATAAGGAAAAAAAAATTTCCAAAGTCTATCCAACACATACATATGTCCAGATAATTCTGCATACTTAAAATTACGTCATATAATGCGAGTATGAGTATATACTTAGAATAACATTTTTACGAATATTAATTATGAGTAACAAATTTTTTCTTACGTATATATGAATGATTAGTATATCGTATTATTTTGCGTAATTTTTACAATGCTGTGCTTTTTGTTAGGTTCACACAGTTTTGGTGGCAGGTTAATTTTAAATATACAATAATAATTATTAAAATAAGTGAGATTGCACTTAACCATATTATGAACATTTCATTAATGAGAGTTATATAATCATTGAGATTTTGGTCGGGTATTTGAAGTTTAATGGATTTAATTTTGTTCTCCAGATTGTTCATGGGAACAGTGTGAGGAACAAAGTTTTTCCAATTTGGATTGTAGACCTTTGTCGTTGCCAGATCAATGGCAAGATCAAAAGGTTCTATCGAATCAGAAAAATATGTCCACAGGAGTGGTAAATGATTTTCGATTTTAATAGTCTCTTCTAATGATTCAGAGAGACAAGGGATTTCTATGGGAATGATTACTGTATTTTTATTATTTTCATCAATGTCTTCAATTTGGATGTGACAAGGTACGTCCAGAATGAAGGTTCCAGGGGAATCATTGTTTATTTTTAATTTTTCGGATTTTTTCGTAACAGAATTAGTTGCTACGAGGGAATTAAAATTTACAATAGCAAACTTGGTGTGGCCAATCGGGTGCACCAATGTTTGATTATTATTAGGATTGCATTTAAATGAGCAAGATTGTAGTAGATTATGGTTTAAGTCTTGGAAGAATAAATTCTTTGCACAAGACGATAATTTTTCACTTCCTCTATTAGAAGGAAGGAAGCATAATGGTTTATCCGAGTTACAATAATGGAGGTTGGTTCCACTAATATAACGTACAGAATTTGTTCTAATTTCATGAATTATCAACGATGGTTCTTGATCCCAGCTACACAATTCATTAGAATGACTTTTGAATGTGAGCGGAATAAAGTCGTAAATTTTGTATTTTGAATCTAGTTGTTTTAGGGGAATTTTAATTTCTAGTTCTAACGTGTTTTTAAAGAAATTGCAGTTTACAAGTTCTGCGTGATAATAATTTTGAATGTCCTTAATGGGGATTGCTAGGTCGAGTCCTAGATTTTTCGTAATTTTCGAAAGTTTTACTAAATCTTTTTCTAATATTTCCTTTGAGATAATTGAAGATGGGATCATATGAGATTTACACGACGTTAGGATATTTGATAGTCTTAACGTGTTTATTAGGTAATTATCATAGAATCCTTGTATATAGTTTAGCGAGATTAGAAGTTCGTGTTCTTCCAGTGAATTTTCCATAAAAGAATTTGTATGCGAGATAAATCTTGTCATAAAATTGTTTGTATGGTCAATGAAGCTATGCAGATTAGTAGACGTATTTACTAGGGCTGCATGCTCGATTAGTAGCTGATTTTTAATAATATCGTATTCTTCTTTCAACGAGATTTCATTCGCCAAGAAGTTTCGTCCATCTCTAAAGTTTAATACTCGACAGCAAAATCGTAGCGCATCTCCGAAGAAAGATCTGATCGGGGTGAATACGCTTCGTTTGCTTCGAATAGACGATGGTGTCGAATAGAAATCTTGTATCATCGCAATGTTTTGTTCTTTCAGATTTTTTATGGTATTTTTTAATCGTTTCGCCATTTCTGCATATTTGCAATTTTTCCAGGTTGTTTCATTACACAACCGGTGTTTGAAATTTGTTTCTAATAATTTATCTGCTGATTCATGTAAGTCTAGTTTAATGGAGTAAATTATTGGGGCAGATTTAGAATATACGAAAATATTGCTTATTTCTTGAAAATAAGCGCCAGTTGACGCCGTCGTAATCCTATATGGGTCAGACGATGTTCTTTGCGCAATACTAGTCGAAGAAATAATTATTGCGAAATAGAAAAGTAGATTCGTATACATTTTCTGAAACAGAGAGAATGCAACGTCTAAGTTATTTACAAGAGAATGGCTTATGCATATTTACTGATTTGTTTTGATTTTCGTAGGTTGGGGTGAAGGGGGAGACAAATTTTTCCGATATCCGAATAGTGAATCTCGGTCAAATTGCTAATATAAAATTACTAATTTTATTTTTTCCGTCAGTTTTCCGTCTTTGCTTTCACCGCTTATACTGTATTACTTGTTATCCGATTTTTCATTTTTTCGTGAATTTTATTCTTTTCTAATTTTTTCGAAGTTTAGTGAAGTGCCAGTGACCCGTGTAGTTCGGTACCGTGAGAAGAACATAACACCAATTTTTCCTTTTCGCGAGTTTTTTTTTTCTTTTCGTAATGTCGATCGTGTATCTCAACGACCGGATGTTTAGCTCGCAAGGTAAGGTGGACGCTAACGAGACCTGGTTCATTGGGAACCAGGTACTCAACAAAATCCACCCTTTCCAGGATTGTCCTTGCGAGCCCCGTTTATATTATACGTTACATCGCTTGTTTTCTCTGTTCTATCGAATCTCTGGGGAGTCGAACAGAGAGATGTTCCTCACGGAATTTGAACCGCACCGTCTACCTGAGGAGACCATTGAGGAGGAGCTGAGCTACTGGAGTCACTCGGTGAGGTTCATATGCTGCCCCAAATGTGAGGTTTTCGCGCAACAACTTCTTTTCTCCCTTCGTGTATTCTATCCTCATTCCATGACGGTTGAGATAGGATACTCAGGGATCAAATTAGAGTTCCGCGGGAACCTTGACACTCCAGGGGTAGTCGGCTTAGGTATACTCTCCGGCCTGCTGGTTGGTCTGCTCTGCGTTTTGCAGCAGACAAACACAGAGGTTACGGTCAAGTATATTCATCTCGAGCGTATTTACCTCACCAATTTCTTAATAGGTCCGGGCGGAGTCAGTACTGCTCGGTTTTTAAACCAACACTACAAGCCCCGCCTGGACGTCTCGGTCTCCGTAACTGGTTTCCACATGATCCGACACTACGACGCCGTCGAAGGAAATCGTGCAATGTTGCTCCGTGGTGGATGGCTGCTCTCGGATCCTATTGTACATTCGTTCACATGGGATACACCATCAATAGAAGATAGTGCCTCAACTGTTGACTCCAACTCCAGTGGAGAAGGAGGCCAACCTGATGATTCCTCTTCTTCATCGAGCAGTAGCACCACCAGCGGTGAGCATCTCGCTGAGTTCCTCGAGGGTTATGCCGACACCTGGGCCATCGGTAAGTTTTCTATTATATATTTTCTAATTTAAAAAATTTTTTTCCGATAATAAAAAAAATTTCACAAAGTTATCTCGATGCGCAGATGAGGAGGGGAAATACATTCTTATAACAAGATGAATAAAAAAAAATCAAACAAAGTGGGGGAGGGAGGGAAAGTATCGTGATTGAAAAAGCCAAGTGACTACGGGTAATACACTTTACACAAAGTTACTTTGGTTTTTTCCGAGGGCGACCCCTTGGTTTAGGTATGATTTGGGTTGGGATGGGATTTTCGGTGTTTTCATCAATTTTTTCTATTTTAATTTCACTATTTAATTCGTCGTTATTACGAGATTTATACGGAATTAATCGTCGTACGTGAACTGTTTCGTGGTACGCAGTTTTGTCGTCTGTTTTAATCCGAATTGCGTAATTTAAATCCGTGACCTTTCTAACAATTTTATATGGTCCGGTATATTTCATTTTATTTTTCGCGACGTTTTTTGATTGACGCAGCAAAACAAGGTCATTAGGTTTGAAGTCAATGATCTTGTGGTGTGTGTTATAATGTTTCGCGTTTTTTTCCGATGCTTTCTTTGCTAAGCTCGGCGTTTTTCCTCTCGTCTGAAGGAGATTTTCAATTTCTTCTTCACGAGTTGTTTTATTATTATTATTTTCTGGTATTTCTGGTATATGTACTTCTGGGTTGAATCCATGAAGTAGGTAGAATGGAGATTTATTATTTAAGTGTTCGATTGGGCTTATATTGTATGCGAAAATAATTTTATTAATAGTTTCGATCCATTCTTTTTCGTTTGCATGGTCGTATTTTGACAATGATTTTTTTATTACTCCGTTGATTTTTTCAACGAGTCCTTGCGATTGGGGGGAATAAAATGAGGAGTAAATAATTTTAATATTATTCTCTTCACAAAATTTTCGGACGGTTTCATTAGCAAAATGACCTCCGTTATCGCAGGAAATTTTTCCTGGGGTGCCATACGTGTAACAAATAAATTTCAAATACTCAATTACGCATTGAGCATTTGGGTTTTTTGTTGGACGTATGGTGCAGAAATTTGTGCTTTTGTCTACACCGACAAGCACGTACGAGTGTTCATACTCGGTATTAAATTTTCCGATGAAATCGATCTCTAAATGTGAAAATGGTTTAGGGTTTTCGATTTCAATATGTTTGAGGTAGCCAGCCTCTTTCGGGGAATTTTGTGCCATTTGACATTCATGACACGATAATACGTATTCCGTAATTTTTTGTACCATGTTTTTAAAGAAAAATTGATTTTTTATTTTATTTTTTGTTTTCTTTATTCCGAAATGACCTCCATACAACGGATCGTCATGTAGTTTTTTTAGAACTACCGGAATTAATTTTTCGGGAATTACTGTAACCGCTTCATCATACGATGAGGTTGGGTTAGGTAATTTCTTTAATACATTATTTTCGTCGAGAAAATATAATTGTATAGTACGATTTAATTTTCGTATTTTATTTTTATCTTTTTTTATTTCGTTATAATTTAATAATGAAATTACATTTTTCCAATGCAGGTCATTTTCGGGCAATTCAATTTTTGGGGGGGATTCAGAAGTTTGATCTTCTGATTGGGGAGGTAATGTGATGTCGGGAATTGACATTTGTGTGACAACTGGGGTCACAGGAGGGGTTGGGATGATCTGATTATCGAGGTTTGCCTCTTTAAGAGCAGATCTTGTAACTACGTTAGTAGTTTTGTTGGGACGATTTTCAGAATGATGTAACTCATTCTGTGGGATTGTGGTTTGTGCCACAGGGTAATATGGGAAGGTTGATGCAAGGGAAGGGGGAAAATAATATGTTTGGGGCGTTGTACTTGGGTAGTACCACGCATTTTGATTCTGAAAGAATACAGGGTTTAATGGGACAGAGTTGTGAATTCTACACAAAGTATTCACATTTTTTTCTTCATCCTGAAGAGCATATTTTTTATCTACGAGAAATTCACCTTTTTCAAATGTGATTTCGTCCGGTTCATCATGCGGACGAGATAACATATCAGCCATACAGTTATTTTTTCCGGCGATATGTTTAATTTGGAAACTATATTCGTTTAATTTAGATATTAATCGGATTAATCTTGGACTTGGAGTATTAAATTTCTGATGATAAATCAGGGGTTTATGATCCGTGTATACTACAAAGCGTAATGCTAGTAAGTATCCACGGAAATGAGCTAATGCATTCGTAGTAGCTAACATTTCCAAGTCAAATGAACACAATTTTGACTGGGCAGGTTGGACTCTCTCAGAGAAATATCCAACTGGATGTTTATGCTTCGTAACGGGATTAGTTTGCAGCAGCACTGCACCTAATGCGATTTTTGAAGCATCAACTTCTACACAGGTTTCCAATTTCGGATCATATATTGCTAATACAGGTTTGGAAATCATAATTTCTTTTAATTTTTCAAATATTTCAAGATGTTCTTGATTTAATTTTATTTTTGCATTTGATTTGCTATCTGTACCTCTTAGTAAATCAGTAAGAGGAGCAGTAATTTTAGCTAAATTAGGAATTAATTTCCTATGATAATTTATTGATCCTAAAAATGATCGTAATTGTTTTAACGTATTAGGGGGATTTAAATTTTTTATTGCCTCTATATTTTTGTTTAATGGACGTAATTCGTTATATCGGACCGTATGTCCTAATATTTCGATTTCGTTCATTGCAAATTGGCATTTTTTTGTTTTTATTTTTAAATTTACTTTATTTAATCTTTTTAATACTTCCCTTGTATTTTCAAGACACTCTTCGAAAGTTTCTCCGAAAATACAAATGTCGTCCAAATAACATACCATTTTTTTCCAGAATATATCATGGAATATGTCATCCATGATAGTTTGGAAGATGGACGGGGATATACTTAAACCTATTGGAGTGGAATTAAATACATATCCAATTCCATCCACATTTATTCCAGTGTATTGTTTAGATTCTTCCGTGAGAGGAATCTGTAAATATCCACTGTTTAAATCAATTGTCGTAAACCATTTTTTATTTCTTAAATAAGGCCAAATAATATCAATTGTTGGCACACGATTATTATCCATAATTATTCTTTGATTCATTCTTCGGTAGTCTACTAATACTCGATAGACTCCGTCTGGTTTCTTTTTTACAAATATTGGCGATTCAAATTTCGATTTTTGTTTTTTTAGGACACCTACTTTTACTAGATCATCGACTAGTTTGTGTAGGGCCTCATGTTCTGCGTGTGAGAATTTAAAATTTCTACACCGCAGTGGGGTTTCGTCGTCTACTCGGACAACTTGTTCGGGAACATTACAAATAGAAACTTCATCTGTTTTTCCCGTAAAAATATTATTATATTCATTAATTATTTCGTACATTTTTATTTTTTGTTCAAGCGACAATTTTGGATTAATCGGGATGGGATTTCCTCGATTGTCCTTAAAAATAGTATTTTCTTTTATTTTTTCAATTTGGCAGGTATTAATTTCTACTGCACTACTTAATTCAAATTTTCCTAAGTATTCGCCTTTATAGATCACGTGGGGTCTGTTATTATTATTAACAGCCGCTATCGTGTCTTCTGATACGATTACAAAGAAATTATTTTTTTCTTCCATGGATGTTTCACACAGAAACTCCAGGTGTTCAGGCAGCATTGCTAAAATTAGCACCGAATTTGCCTCTATTTTAAAAGATTGGGGAGCATAATATTTAAAGGGCTTAATATAACCTAACTTATTTTCCTTTTCAATAGGGAAATTGTGACATTCAGGCATGTCAAAACATCGCTCTTCGTCACCACACGGTAGAGTGAATTTGTTTTTCGAAAAGTCCATTTTGGCTTTATGGGTTGATAAGAAGTCGTAACCCAGTATGACCGGTTCTACTAAATTTCGAACAACGTAAGTGGGATGTGGGTAAATACAATGATCAATGGAAAAAATCACATTGGTTACTCCTATGACCTCAAGAGGTTGACTATCCGCACCACGAAATCTTACTTTTGTTGGTAGAATTGGTTCCGTAAAATTGACTTTCTTTAAAACTTTTTCATCAATAAGTGTCTGTTCTGAACCTGGATCGACTAAGCTAAGTATTTGTTTACCACAAATGGCAAATGGAAGGTGAAATTTACATTGGGTTCTGCAGTACCCTTTGCTTTGAAACTTCTCCTTACTCACATTGTTAACTAGTTTTGTTTCCTTGTTCGCGACATCCCTTACAGCTGACAGATCACCTGTAAGGGGGACACTTAGTTTTTTGAGCAATTATTCTGGCAGGCCTGGGGGTTTGATGTTGGGAGATAGTTTTGTTGTGGAGCTGCCATTAATGGTGCCGGAGGGGCAATCATTTGAGTATTAGCAGCCACATAGGGGATATTTTGGGGAGTATTAAATGATATTCCGGACCATGCTGGAGCATTGTTCCAATTTGGGAGAGCCATTTGGTTCCAATTTGGGGTCCTATTGGGGTAATATCCATTATTATTTCTCGGGAAATTATTTCTCCGAAAATTTGGATTAAAATTTCTTCCCTTATAATTAGGGTTGAAATTTTGATTATTATTCCAATTTCTGTTTTGGTTATTTTGGTTCCAGTTTTGATTCTGGTTCCAATTACCATTATTATTATTATTATTATTATTATTATAATTATTGTTATTATTTCTATTTTGATTTTGGTTTTGATTTTGGTTCTGATTTTGGTTATTATTATTATTCATATTATTATTATTATTAAAGTTATTATTATTATTATTATTACCATTTTGGTTATTATTATTTTGCTCGTTACTATTGTTTTTATTTTGGGGATTTTTATTATTTTTTCTGGATTCCTGAAATTTTGAAATGTTCGCTATTGCAGCGCTCATTTTCTCCATTTCAGCTTTCCAGATCGGGTCGGACGATATTGTATTTACGTTTTTTTCGGTTTTCTTTTCTGTTTTCCCGGATTTCAATTCTTCTATCGTTTTTTCTAATTGGTCAATTTTTTTACGTAAAAGGGGATCTATATGTCCGAATGCTTTATCTTTAAATTCGAGATATTTAGAGAAAGCTTTATCAAGTTCCTGAATAGTTTTAGGTTCTTTTTTTATTAAAAATACTCTTTCTTTTTCGGGGAGATTTGGCATAATTTTTTCGATAATTTTTTCTTCCATAATATCGGGTTCAATTTGTTTTAAAATTCTTTTCACGAACATAATATACGCAGAGAAATCAGCTTCACCGTTGTAATTTCTTTCGTATAATATTTCGCGTAATTGGGGTTTAGTCCTCGTAAAGACTTCCAAGATTTTTTGTTTAGTATTTTGCCAATTATTACATTCGGGATTAGTTTGAATTCTATCCTCAAATATTTGCTTGGCAAGACCTGAGAATGCGATTTTAATTTTTTTAAATTTCATATTTGCATCCCAATTGAAAGATTCCACCTCATTTTCAAATCCGTTTAAAAATGATACGATGTCTTCCGTTGGGGTGTGTCCATATAAGGAAGGTCTGATATTTACTGCAGCCTTTCCTGACATTTTATTATCAATAGGGGGAATAAAGTTTTCTAAAAGTCTAGTTTCAATTTCTGGGCTGAGAAAATCTTCATCAGATTTTTCTAAGCATTCAGTAATATCTACTAGATTAATAGCAGTTTTAACTCTTGGAAATGGTGTGGGATTATCCAAATTTTCCAAGAATGGGGTTGAAGTAGAAGGAGGATTAAAATATTTTCTTATTATAGGGTTTTCTAATTCGGGAATTTGTTTACGAGTTTTTCGTGTTGTTTGTAAAATTATTTTTATATTTTCAGGGGTTAATAATTTTTGTATTTCCTTACTAGATTTAATTTTTTAGGATATCCTCTTGGGTTTTTATTCGGGAAAAATATTTTTTATCGACTTCGATATTCAAATTTTGACATATATTAATTAATTCAAAATTTTTAGCATCGATTAGCCAATTTAAATTAGTTTTAGTAGTATTGGGTTCGGATAAGTTTTCCCAAGTTTCACGCATAAAAATAAATTTTTTTTTCGCGACTTATAATTATTTAACACTTCTTATATTTAAGGGAGGGACGCGAATTATAATTAATATTAATTGTTACTTTGTTTTCTTCTTTTTGTTTGCACAGGAGCTTGAAGAATCCGTTGCTGCACCTCGCTGAACTTCACCAACCTTTCTGTATATATGTCACTGTTTTTTCTTTCCACTTTTGTATAATAAGTATCCTTTGTTGACGTTGAAGTTCGAGTTTCTTTTTCACAACTAGTTCTTTTCCACTTGCAGCTAACCTCTACTTCCTTTCCTCAAGAGCGCGCCTTACGCGTTTCTCTTTGAGTACTTGACTAGAGTTTTCAAGGTTAGAGCAAAGTACTTCGAGCCAGAGGAATTGAAACAGCAGCTTGAATTCAGCAGTTCCGTTGAGCAGGTACTAGAGCGAGAGTTCGATTCGCAATAGCAGACCAGTTGGGCGGCAATAATGTAACGGCCAAAAGAGGCTTGGTTGTACCTGATAACGACCTCTTTTGGGGAGTACACCATACACGAAATATCACGTACTTTAAAAGCAGTAATACTTCTAAAATAATTTCAAGTTTATTATCCACGTACTATTGTGGACCTTAACATTGCTGTGAGACTCAATAATATTTCAAACACATGAGTGAGTTTACACATTTAATAAAATAATAATTAGTACATACAGTACATATTTCTACGTTAATATTAATACATATTCTATCACAATTCAACAAGCGAGACTATCTGTTCACCAGAGACTTCTACAAGAGAGGTTCCAGGTACTTAGAAGTAGCTGTCGAGGAACTGCACTAAACTAAACTGAACAACTATACAACTGAATCGAGGGATTATATACTCGTTCAGGGTATGAAAACGTACGTGTCGGATAGGTAAAGTGAGGTAGGGTGTTGTTATTATAGGGTTGTGCTGACTCGTCGAGTACTCGAGGGACAGGTACAACTAGGTCATAAATATACAGAAGGTATATCTGTTTATGTAAAATTAAATACGAATAGTTTGGTGGTTGTTTACAAAGAGTTATAGGAAGGTAATTTGTTGACAAATATCTACATTTTTGGTATTCGAAAATAAGTGAACGAATATGTTCGTCATTTCTCAAAATAGACGAAAATATACGTTACACTCTGTATTTTTAGTTTTTCACGAATAATCGTCCTCCTCTTCCTCCTCCTCCCTCCATTAAGGGGCAACTCGATATGGGACTTCCAGTCATTAATTCTCCCGATCCGATAGAACTGACCCTCCAAGGTATTAGTGCTACACCGAGACAGCCGTGGTATTAGTCTGTGCTCGCATTTGCTCCCCATTAGTAGGCCAGTGTGGCATCACAGGCCGCAACAATGTTCGGATCATCGCCAAGAAAAACGTAAAGGCGACCGAATTTCATTGGCCGAAAATAGCGCGTAAATTCGATGCGCTTGCGCATTGGCTGAAATTCGCGTCGGAAGTTGTGGGTGCAATGGGGCTGCAAGCTCAGCATGTCAGTGGCAGAGATCCTATGTACGAAGGTGTCGCCACACTTCTTTTTCTCGTTTGGAGTTGCAATTCTCAATTTTGGGAGTGCAGAACATCCCTGCAACACTGCAATTTCGGCTTACTTGCGCATGCGCCAACTAACGCGCGACGAAAGCAAAACTAAAACGGAAGTAGACGAAAGGACGTAGAAAGAGAAAGACGAGAGATGATTCTTAAATTTATTTTTTATGTACCTACGTTTTCTATTGAAAATCTACTTATTAATTTTGGTGTCATGGAACGTACTGGGGGTGAGGGGATACGTTTTTTGTTTCATAACTCGAGGAAAATTTTGGCACCAATAACTCAAATTCATATATATACATATAATCCAATTTCTTGTAACTAATACTTACAGGTCGCAATTTTTATTCGATAGGCACAAAATTTATGAAGAACGTTAGTACTGAGCCAGGCACCTGACCTATCGATTTTGTTACGGATCGGCCATACGGTACTTCCGGTATAGCAATTTTCATTTTTGTTTTGACTATAAAATTATCAATTTTCGATCAATAGCTACAAAATTCGTAACGAATATTACAAATTGTTATAAATTTTGGTGCGGATCGTTCACGCGGTACTTCCGGTAACACTATTTTCGTCATTATATCGCCTGTAAAATGCCTAATTTTGGACCAATAGGAAGGTAATTCGGAACAAATATTTATTACAATCTGTTAATAACTTTTTAATGACTACTCAATTTTACATTTTTCAAAAACCTACTTTTTCTAACGGAGCTGCTGCTGCGTTAGAGTTTTTTTTTTTCTCTTGTTGTGCCGACACAAGTCGTAGGCTGGCACAAACAAAGCTTCGGGGCTTGTATTCTAAGTAAACTTGAACTCGACTTTCTTATCCATCTTTCGTCCAGTCGACAGAATGACACGCGTCAGGTGGGCATTGGAATTATTTTTTAATGCGAAGGCGGGTAATTCATCGCCGTCAGCCGGAAAAAGAAAAAAAAAATTGTAAGACTTACTTCCAGTTTTTTCATCTCTGTAGCAATATCCAACATTCGGATCACTCCTTTCGTGTTCACATTTATAGCTTGAGTTAGAGTCGCGTCCATTTTGAGTAAGGCAGCGTTGTGGAAAACTATCGAAACGTCGTTTAGGATAATTTCTTTATCTTTTCGTGAAATTCCGATATTGTCTTCGCCTACGTCTCCTTCCATAGCCACAACTTTATCCAGCACTTCCGGGTTACTTTTCTTAAAATTATCGAAAATCTAAAACGATGAAAGCTAAGTAGGTAATAAAATTTTTTGCATCGTAATAACTAAAACAGGTCGGTACGCGATAACTTTTGGCCATTATTTCCTCTGCTTTAGGCGCGCAACCAAAGGTACTCACCGGACAACTGAATAGCTCATCCCTCCTTTCGGCGATCTCTTTGCCGTGTCTCTTTCGCAGTAAAATGTAAATATTTTCGATCAAAGGGCAGCTGTGCAGCAGTTTCCATATCAACACTTTTCCGATGAATCCGGTGCAGCCGGTGATCAACACCGTTTTCCCGCCATAAAATTCCGGAATTTCTGCTTTTTTCGTCATGAGTAGCGCTCTAATTGCACTCCAGCTGCCTGAAGACTATTTTCTTCGATAAAGCGGTCTCTCGGTTGGTAGGTATTCCAGTAATTCCAGCAACGATCAATAAATAGGTACACTTCAGTGGTTCACTATCGGCTGCTGGTGGCGAAACGGTTGCTGCTGAATCACAATGCGGAAGATTTTCAAAAGAATGAACAGTGCATTGGCTGCTGTCGATCACTTCCTACCTTTGCGATACAATTTCGATTGGGTAGCTCGTGTATCGTGCGCAATGAAAACATTAAGCAGACGATATATACCTATTTAAGAAACACATATAAAAAAAAAAATTAAAAAAAAAATCAAGAAATTATCATCGTTATTAACCTACCGTGGACACTTCAGCATAAATATAAGGCAACTTCGTTTTAATTGATGCTCTTTGTTAGGTAGATACTAGTAGGTACCTAGGTAATTGGTGAATTACAATTATTAAAATCTATAACCCCCAAACTTATACATTATTCATGTCTCCTATGACAATGTTTTCAACGACCGAAGGAATACCTACACGAGCTAAACGTTATTGACTGAATAATTTGGGAACAGAAAAAAATATTGAGAATATTCGAACGAACAATAATTTTATTCTTTAACACAAATTATATGGCCAAAATTCCTCGAAAATACGGTGTAATTATAGAGAGGTTATAACAGTGTTATACCCAAAAGGGTGGCTTGACTTTTGAGATGCTAAAGCCCCCCTTCCCACAGCAACCCAAAAAATAAGAGATGTGGAACATATTACACAATACATAATTACCTATACGGTACAATACACAGTTGTACAAGGTCATATTACGAAGTTTAAATTGCTTTTCATTCTTCCATTCTTATCAACACCACTCACACCCTATGTCACGCTCCTATAAAATTAATCTTTGCAATAGCCTAATATAGTCTGCTCATAAAGAAATAGAGTAGCCGAAACATGTCCTTGAACAAAAATTACATCAGAAAACAAGGCCCCCTCACGTTGTGTATGAGGTATCTTGATATGTCAGGGTATGTTTGTATGAATGTAGAAATTTTTGCAGGCAAAAGTGAAAATCTAATGAAAAATCCCAATTACAAAACATAAATTATTACTACTATCACTTTATCACTATCAGTAATGATCTGAAAACACCACAGATGTCCATATTATATAGATCCAGCATACTTGAAAGATAAGTTGCAATCGCAGATATCTACACTACATATAACCTCGATAGGGGAAAGTATTTTCTATTCACCTAACTCAAAAACTACTCACTCTAGTAATATAAAAAATTTATGGAATATACCCTCATCTATAGTCTACAACTTACCTTTATTCATTTTTTTATGGAATAAATAGGGGCCGAGAAGGGGTCCTATTCTTTCAAAAAGTCAAATGTGTACTCTTGCATTCATACAAATGTAAGAGTATGCACTTTGATTTTATCACAAATTTATTGAACAAAAGCATAGTTTTAAATTGAAAATCATAAATTTCAGCAGCAATAATCACGCACGTAGCCTTCTGGTGTGTCAAAACCCCTGCATGCAGCATGAGCCCATTGTCCACAAGAAATCACTGATGATTTAATTTGAAACGAATGACGACATTAAACAAAGACTAGAATGGTAAAGCATAGTAAACACATAAATAAAAACTCAAATTATTAATTCACGAATATATTACTCCATATTAAGATGGAGGAGATGTTGACAGCACAACATTTAACAGGCGACAAGATAAGTACACCAAAATATATTACAGTCACATAACAAATATAAAATATCACAGAATGTGTTAAACATGGAGTCAGTGTTACCACTACAAATATTATATGAGAATAACGAGCTAGAGTATAATATAATTTGTCATTATTCTCACACAGACCTTATTTGAAAATAGCCTTTTCTGTAGAAGAAATACATTATACACTTTTTTTTTTTTTGCCAACATGCCAGGGAATTGATGTAACATTCCAACATTCCATTAGGGTGAATGCTCAACATAGTGAAAGTGGTATGTCAGATATCCAGGTTATATACTCTAGTGCCAATATCTGGGGCTATTCAAAATGAACAACCAAAACAACCATGGTTGTTAGGATAAAGTTGGAATATTACCCCAAGTTTAAGCAGTTCAAAACAAACAATTTCTCCAAATATCAGGGTAAGTAATTAAAACACAATAGATCATGTTGTTATTAAAATAATATCACATCAACTAATCAAAATCATTATGGTAACTTTTCACCAACTATTTACGGGAATAAAATTTACCCTACCTGGTAAAACAACCAATACATTCTGAATGAGTTGGCTGATTACCCAAGTAAAACAACCAGTTCATTCAGAATTATTGGAGTGTTTTGGCTGTTACCAGGGTGTTACCTGAATAATCACACTGTAAACACCATTGTGGTTGCAATTTTATAAGAACCATCTATGTTCAGTCAAAGAGGATATTTTTATTTGGGTTATCAAAGGTTATAATTTACAATTATAATAGGTATTTTTCAGAGTGCTACTCTTTTTTGTGCAGATCCAAAGTGAGGGTTATTAAGTTTTTAGTAATTGAGGCATGAGAAAGCTTTAAACTTTTAATTAAACGAACTTACATGTGACAAAAACGAATGAAAAACGAGCATACTGATAATTAATAATTATAGGACATTATGTTTGATAAGAAAAAAAAAGAAAGACTAGAAAACTGAACAGAGGCGCTATCTCGCAATTTTACTTTAAACACTCTGTTATTTGGTATAAAAGAGGAACTTTAACACTTTCCCTTGTTTAAATGTAAAATAGACTTAACATTAGAAATACAAAAAAATATAATAAAAACTTGAATAAAAACATATTTCATAGAAGACCCATTTTGCTGCACAAAATTTGAAAACAGGGGGCTGCTACTTGTTTGGTCATCACGTCGGCAACTTGGTGTTCTGATGATACTTGTTCAACTGCTAACCTTCCAGCAGTGACATGTTCTCGGACGAAAAAATGCTTTCGCTGAATGGGTTTGATTCTGCGATGATTTTTGGGATTCTCAGCTAATCGAATTGCTGCTGCATTGTCAATTCGTAAAACTGTAATTTCTTTTAGTTCACTCATTTGGCTCAAAAGACGACTAAGCCAAATGATTTCTTTCGAGGCTTCACTAGCAGCAACTATTTCTGCTTCTGTGGTGGAGTCAGTAACTGAACCTTGATGTTGACTGAGCCAAGAGACAGCTGCTCCTGGGTAGGTTACCAATACACCTGTCGTAGATCTGCCAGTCTGAGCACAACCTCCAAAATCGGCATCGGAGTAGCACCCAAAAACACCTTTTTCAGCATCATGACGATATAGTAGGCCAAAATCTAAGATGCCTGCTATATACCGGAAAACTCTCTTAAGTCTGGCAATGTCTTCAGCTGTAGGATTTTCAAGTGACCTTGACAGAAAACCGACTGAATATGCTAAGTCAGGCCTAGAGCCTAACATCAGGTACATCAACGAGCCCACTGCTTCATGGTAAGGAAACGGATGCATTTTCTCTGCTGCTTTCCCTGGAACTGAACTCTCTGGTTTCTGGAGCATCGGTGAAGTAACTGGTTTACAATTCTCAAAGTTGAAGCGCTGAAGTATTTTCTGAGAGTACGATTTCTAGCACACTTTAATGTTATCACTGGACTGCTTTTCGATTTCTAAACCCAAAAAATACGACGCTTCTTCTGATACAATTTTAAATTTGGCTCTAAGTTGCTGTAGAAAATTCTCTAATTCTTCACGACTTGTGGATGCTATGATACCATCATCCACATACAAGGTTAGGATAGTCTTGACGCCATCTTCTTCTCGGATAAACATACATGATTCGTCATCACTAACTTTAAACTTGAGCGTTTCAAGGAACTTCCCAATTCGCTTATTCCAGCATCGAGGTGACTGTTTTAACCCATAAATACTTTTGATGAGTCTCCAGACTTTACCTGAACCATCATCGTAACCTTCAGGTTGCTTCATAAAAATGACTTCATCAAGTGTGCCGTATAAAAATGCTGTAGACACATCAAACTGGACTAGATGCATATTCTCAGTTGCAGCTACACCAAGCATAAGACGAATTGTTTGCAACTTAGCAACAGGACTAAACATTTGGCTGTAATCAATTCCTTTTAGCTGATCATAGCCTTTAACTACTACTTGAGCCTTGTATTTCAAAATTGAGCCATTGGGGTTTAATTTTAGTTGATAAACCCACTTACATGGTATAGCCTTAGCACCTTTCGGCAACTCAACCAACCCTTATGTATTATTTTCTTCTAAGGAAGCCATTTCACTAGCCATAGCTTTCTCCCAAGCCTTACGTTCTGAGTTTTCTATAGCTTCTGTATAGCTCTGTGGCTCTTCTTCGGTGGTCATTAGGCACACAAAGTCATCATAATACTTGGATGCACGAATCAAATCTCTATCACGTACATTTTGTGTATTTTCTGCTGGTTCTGGTCTTTTGGATTCAGTTTTTGTAGTAGACTCATACCAACTGTCACCTTCTTCACTCGAAGAACTTTCTTGGGAAACTGGAACTGGTACGAATTCTGGTTCATTGGTGTTTTCTTCTTCTGTAGATGATGAGCTTTCAAAGGGTACCTTCACTTTATTATCGCAGTCATGCAGTAATTCGTTAAAACAGACATCTTTGGACAGCACAACCAATCTTCTATCTGGAACATAGATACGATAGCGCTTCTCACCATCATAGCCAACCAGGTAACCTTTTTGAGCTTTCTTGTCCATTTTATGCCGTTTCTGCTTTGGAACGTGAACGTAGCAAGTTGAACTGATGATGCAAAGATGACTAATTCTAGGCTTCTTATTAAACCAAAGCTCGTACGGACTGACACCATTTTCTGACAATTTTCCCGTTCTATTCAAAACGTAAACTGCTGTGGTGACAAGCTCAGCCCAAATAACTTGTGGAAACTGCGCATTTGAATTCGAATACATAAAAGTTCTTGCCATCTCGACGATCGTTCTATTTTCTCGTTCACTGCTACCATTCTGCTCTGGAGTATAAGGGGCAGTTAATCTCTGAGTGATACCCCTTTTCTGTAAAGTCTCACAAACATATGAATTATCAAACTCGCCGCCATTATCACTCAGAAGCTCTTTGATATTGTGACCTTATTTCTCGGCATGCATGAGCATTTGTTCTAAAACTGTTTTGACATCGGATTTCTCTTTGATTGCAAAAGCATATCGATATTTCATGTAACTATCTTTAAATGCGACTAAATTACGATTTTTCTGAAATGACTCATGGA
>WOFM01001788.1:0-89477 GCA_011428145.1 Ericerus pela | reverse complement strand
GAATAAACCCTACAATTCGCATAATAAAAACCCTATACATTTTCAAACAACCGTGAGAGAAATACACGTAATATTCCCACACGAAGTAATGAAAAGAAACTCTCCGACAATAAATACAATGAAGATTAAACCTATTACATGACCGCAAACTAAGATAAGTCGAAAATGTTCCTTTATCACATCACATTTTGTTGGGATACGATTCCCTCACTACCTCACTAACACATAACTGTACATTAACCGACACTGCGTGTAACCAATAACATTTATTCTTTTTACATGTGGCGACACTGATCGCCAGCATAACATTTTTGCCGCCACTGCTCGACGGAGAATGTTCTCCGCTCGTCAGTCGTTGTACTAAAGTCGTAAATAAACCTTTTTTATTGATAAATGTCCGTGCTTCATTTTCGTTGGATGAAAAGATCGAAACTCACCTCAACATGGTAGCCAGAGCTGCGGACCAACGGAAATAAGTACGAAAAGTAAAGTGCGTTCATAATAATCGTGAATTTAATCGAAAAAGTGAAAATTTATGTGTCATGAAAAAGTAAAAGTTCGTATTGTGTAAAACCTCCGTGCAAAGTGGATGGAAAATTAAAAGTTCGAAAGTACAAAGTTCGTGTCCAGTGATCGAAAGAAGCATCCTGGAAGAACCGAAAAGCGGTGTACCAATGAATAAAGGGTAAAAAATAAAATTGATGAAAACTTCAGTGAAATCGTGGGCACCGAGTAAAACGTCGAAGTCGAGAGTTTGGCGCAAGCAGATCAGGTACGAGAGGACCCTGTGGTTTGGAAAACCGGCTTGCAGAGTCAAAAACGGCTGGCAACTGTTCGTGCTGTGTTCCGGAGAAGAAGTCTAGAGTAAAAGAAGTCGAAAGTCTGAAAGCTGCAGAGTCAGTAGTCGAAGTCAACACCGGAGCAGAGGACCCAGGAACCAGAAAATCACGAAAACCGAGTAAAGATAAGTAAAATTTAGAATAATTAATTAATAATCGGTGTGATTTTTGCCTCAAAATTTAATTAGAAAAGTTTAAAAAATTCGTTAAAGTAAAGTAAAAAGTTCGAAATATTTTCCTGTTGACTCTCAACCAAAATTAGAGGAAAGTCGAAACTTGAAAGATTCATTGGTACCTTTCAGGCTTTATCTCGTTGGTCGAAATTGGTCGAAATAGGAAAATATTTAGTGAAAAAGACACACTTTGAACAACAAAAGAAAATTATTGAACATCATTGGTTTTGAGTGACAGTTTATTCCTGTCCGAAATCTGTATAGAGCTTTTCAAATTGACAATAGATAACGAATTATTTTCCTTTCAGCTTCAACTTATTGTATTTCTGTTGAATAGTTTTTGCATTGAAAATTAATCTACGTTTTAACCTGTTCAGCAGAATTACCTTCCGATCCGGAACTAGACCAAAAGACTTAGAATATTTCGAATTAAAGACACTTTGGCGGCAAAAGTAAAGAGAACCCTTGAATTAAAGACAGATTGAAAACAACGGCGGGGAGATCGACTCATCGTCAGCGGCAGATTGTGTGAGATTTAATATAAAAAACGTTTATTAATTATTAAGATTTATAACATAACATTTTGACTTGCATTCCCGATCGAGCGGTTGAGACCGTGTTTGCATAATCGTGCGGTTAAGACCGTGTTACCCCCCTAGAATTAAGCTCTCGTGTTTCTGAGGTAGGGAAAATAAGCCCCGAAAATAATTATCGAACAAGATGTCACGATTCGACACAAAGAAAGTTTTCGATGGGAGAAATTACGACGCCTGGAGGACCATGATGGTCTCCACACTTTACGCAGAGGGATTATACCCGATAATGCACGATACAGAAACGGAAGTACTTTTTTTGGGTCTAGAACTAAACAACTTTTTAAACCCCGAGTCTAGTAACGCCAACCCAGCAACCCGAATGACATATTTCCGAAATCAGGAAAAGGGAAAGGCACTCATATACCAGGGTCTCAATAACGAACTTATAGAAAGAGTAAAAGATCTGAAAACTATAAACCAAATCTTGAAAGTACTTGACGAGAGATATAAAAGTTGCACTCAGGTCACGTACATAAACGCGAAACAAACTTTCCAAAGACTAAAATTTTATAGTGATGGGAACATGAGAAGTTATCTGGATGTTTTTTCGAGAGCAGCCCAAAAAATAAGGGATTGTGGGAAAAATTTGGACAGACAGGAGGAAATAGAACAACTTCTAATCTCCTTAAACATGGACTACGATATGACTAGACTGGAGTTTAATACGCTAAGTCAGGACCAGAAAACAATCGAGACACTCCATGCCATGTTAATCGAGAGATCGGATAGGCTTTATGACGAAAAAAAGTCGAAAAATAATAATAATAATAAATTCCGTAACTTCACAAATAATAGTAAAAACCAAAGATTTTCATATGGAGGAAGCTACAATAGATATAACTACACAAATAGAAGTCAAAATTCAGAACAGGGAAACGTAAAACATAATAATAATCAACAGAAAGAAACACCAAATAATAATAATAGTTACAAAAATAAAAAATATGAAAACAGTCAAAATCATAACACTTTGCCAAGCTCAAATACGATAGTCTGTTTTAAGTGCCATGGCAAAGGGCACATAGCCAAAGTATGTCCGTCAAATAAAGAGGGTGCAATACCCCAAAATAAAATGGATGGTCCTGCACAGAACACAAGATACGGACGAAATAACACCAATAATAATAATAACAAAAATAAAAAAGAAAATGACGTTCAATGGTCAATGATGATCAGATACAGAAATCAGGAATCTAATAATAATAATAAATTAATAAATTTAATAACGTCAAATGACACAAAAAAAGAGTCAGATTTGAATTACGTTCCCTTAACTAAAAGAATAATGCTAGACGGTGGAGCTGTTGCTCATGTTATATCAGACCTGTCGAAACTGTCCAACCCAACAATGCTTGAAAAACCAATTGAATTGGAATGTGCCATCCAAGACACTCTCTTAATAGCAACCCATATAGGGACCATGTTCATCAGAGTAGAAAACTCCGAACGTGAACAAAAAGTAATAAGACTAAAAAATGTACACTATGTCCCATCATTGAACGTAGACCTGATGTCAGGAATAAAAATAACCGAAAACAGGGCATTGGGCATAGACCAAAATTTCTCGGCGGCACATATATACGTCAGAGGAACAAATGAGGTACTCTTCTCAGCCCCAAAAATAAAGGGGGTATACATGGTCAAATACGAGATAGTGCCGGAATCCACAGTCAACTTAATAGAGAACGAAGACGAAATAAATAGAATATGTCCTTACAAAAACGAATCAAATAAATTGGCATGCATGCCCAACATAAATTCCCAAGACGAATGGATGGAATACGAAATAGAAGAGGAGATAATTGAGGAAAGTCAGGAGGAAAGTGAGAACAACAGGGAAAATGAAACTAATAATGTCGAGAACAATAATATAATAATAAGTCAAAATAATGATAAAACGAGTAATCAAACCCAAAATAGGGAAATCAACGAGGAGAATGAAGAAACGAATGAGGACACAAATACAATCAATAATAATAACGCAGTAGACTATGAAACTGCAAATAATAACCAAGAATTGACCGAAAGTAAAGGGGATTCAAAAATAGAAAAAAATATGATATGGCACAGAAGATTGGGACATCTTTCGGGAAAAAACTTAAAATTTTCAACCAAAGTATCGAGAGGTATTCTTAATGGAATAACATTCCGAGATGATGAGTTCAGTTTGTGCGAGATATGCGTAAAGGCAAATTCAAAAAGACTAGGGCACAATAGCACAAGAACCCGGCCTGATAGGAAATTGGAACTCATTTCATCGGATACAATGGGCCCCTTTTCACCGGGTATATATGGTGAGAAGTATGTACTGATATTTGTAGACCACGCCACAAAATACACCTTCGTCTCCACCATAGAAAAAAATCAATGGTGTGTGAGGAATTCAGAAAATTATACATGAAACTCAAATCAAAATTTCCGGACTATCCCATTGCCACACTAAGATGTGACAATGCAAAAGAATATTTAGATTCTCATATGAAAACATTTTGCGAGGAAAACGGCGTAAGTCTCGAGCCTATGGTCCCGTACTCACCAGAGCTAAATGCAATGGCTGAAAGACAGAACCAAACAATAATGGCTAGAACGAGAGCCATGCTGTTTGACTCCGAATTGGATTTTAAATTTTGGTCACTGGCAGTTCTAACGGCGGTATATGTCATAAATAGGAGCCCAACTAGGGCAAATAAAGAAAACAAAACACCTTTCGAAATGCTGTACGGCACAAAGCCGGACTTATCAAACATGAGAGTTTTCGGGTCTCTGGCCTATAGACATATTCCTATGGAAGTTCGCCAACAACAAGCCACGAAAAATAAAAAGAAGAAAACAAATCCCGAACATCCGAAACTCACACAAAGGGCAGACAAGGGGGTATTTGTGGGATACACAAGTAGTGGTTACTGCATAAGAGACCCAATAAATGACAAATCACATGTAACGTGTGATGTCAGATTCGATGAAATGAGGAACATAATAAACATTGATAGAACTAATAATAACATAACAGAAAAACCCCTAATATTAAACGTATGTAAACAAAGAGACAGGTATTATATAGAAGACCACATCCCTCAAAAATGGGAGGATGTGGAAAACAACCAATTTAAAATAGATTGGCAAAAAGCCATCACAGACGAGATGAAATCAATGTCTGATATGGGTGTGTGGGAGGTCGTTCCCAAGGAAAAAAATGTGAGATTGGTAGATACCAAGTGGTGCTTCACCACAAAACCCGACAACCAAGGCATCCACAAGCCAAAAGCTAGATTGGTTGCAAGGGGTTTTAAGGACCTAACTCATTACTCCTTAACTGAAACGTATGCCCCGGTAATACAGTATTGGCTCATAAGATGGACATTATCCATCACAAATAAATACAACCTAAATATCACACAATTTGACATAAAAACGGCCTTTCTTAATTCCAAAATAAAGTACCCTATATATATATCCAATCCAAAAGGGTGCCAACTAGGGGAAAATAATTGCTTAAGACTGATTAAGTCAATATATGGACTAAAGACGTCTTCTAAAAGCTGGTACGACTTATTAAATTCGACAATAATACAAGCTGGATTTCTTCAATCGAAATAGACAGATGTCTATACACAAAACAAAATAACAATGGTGCAATGGCACTTCTAATAGTATACGTGGATGACATGTTGTTGGCTAGCAACCACGACGAGTGGACACGGAACTTAATAGATGCTTTTAACAAAAATTTTACATTGAAAATAGAAATGAATCCAACCTTTTTTGTCGGGTTTGAAATAAGTCGAGACATCCCGAGGAAGCAGATAACCTTAACACAACATAGGTATATAGATAAAATTTTACGTAAATTTGGTATGACGGAGTGTAATCCGACAACCACACCTATGGAAACAGGCCTTAAAATAAGTAAGCCAACTAATGGTACGGATGACACCGAATATAGGGCAATGATAGGGAATTTGCTATATGTAGCGAGACTGACCCGCCCGGACATTGCATTCGCCGTCAATTATTTGTCACGTTTTCAAAAATCCTCTAATAGCGAAACAAAAAATTATGTCCGCCGCATTATTAGGTACCTTAAAACAACAAGGGAATTCTCTCTTGTGTTTCACTCTGACCAAACTAAAACTAAAGCATTTGTCGATGCGTCGTATGCACCCGACGTAGACGACTCACCCATAAACATAGAAAACTTGGAGAAAGGGTGCTCCACTACAGGCTATATGATTTTCGCAAACGGAGACTTGTTAAACTGGGCCGTTCACCGGCAAAACTTAGTTGCAACCTCGTCAACTGCAGCTGAATTAATTGCGTTGAATGACGCACTTGACGACATATACGTGATCTGGAGACTCACTGAGAGCGTTTTTTCTGTAACCGACTCAGTGCAGGTGTACGAGGATAATATATCCGCATCACGCATTGCATCTGGGGGAGGCCAGAAACGCTCCAGGTCTTTAGCGATCAAGTGTTACGCAGTTTTGGAAGCATTCCAAAATAAATTGATTACGTTCAACGATATTAGGTCGTCCGATCAAGTTGCAGATATTTTAACGAAGGCACTTGATCGGAAAACGTACCAGAATATCGTCACAAAGATACTCCGAACAAGTCAACCTTTCGGCCAATAGTCTTAATTGACTCAACCCGCAAAATTTTTTGTTTTTGGTTTTGGACTGCGGATGGGCGTCGGTCTTTTAGCGCCTATCGTAAACCGAGCGGTCCATATGTCGTTTCACCACTCACTTCACAATTTTTCAATAGGTTCCCCGTCGCTGCTCTGCCTCTCTTATTGGCATCAGCATTCCCTAATATATACCATTGATTCCAACAATAGCAAATTTATATGAAAATACACAATTAATTATAAGGATATATACATATATACATAATAATATTATCTCCATACAGCTGACAATGAGGAGACATCGATCTCTCCGACGTGTTTTTTTTATATATAAACGTTAAGTCTTAAAATCACACAATATTTATAAGATGTGACACTAGAACATAAGGTTCAACATATACCTCATGTTAATATTTACACGATTTATTTGAGATATGAACGCATAAACATTTATTAGACAATAACATACTAGTCAACGACACACAAATTTTTTTAATAATTCGAATTTCCTTTTACCATTTTAATAGCAACTTTATGTGACAATTACATGTAATAATTTTGACTGCTTTTGCTTATTTATTTTTTAGATTTTTTTTTTGATACATGCAATATGTAACACCTATTCGTTTATATGTTCGTTCGTCCGTTTTGAATCGCAGGGGGGTGTTGGGATACGATTCCCTCACTACCTCACGAACACATAACTGTACATTAACCGACACTGCGTGTAACCAATAACATTTATTCTTTTTACATGTGGCGACACTGATCGCCAGCATAACATTTTTTCCGCCACTGCTCGACGGAGAATGTTCTCCGCTCGTCAGTCGTTGTACTAAAGTCGTAAATAAACCTTTTTTATTGATAAATGTCCGTGCTTCATTTTCGTTGGATGAAAAGATCGAAACTCACCTCAACACATTTTAAGCGCCGGTTCAAATACAATAGCAACACACGAAAGATAATAAGCGATGCGATGAATATTATTCTACAATCTTTTTCATGTCATACGTTTAAGATAAAATACGAAACGTAACGTTCCTTTAAATTCAATGAACTCGTAATCGGAAATACCTTCGTATATATTTTTTTTTCCTCTTTCTTTTTCTTTAATATAATATGTATACGTGAATATTTTTTTTTCGAATTCCTTTTCCGATTTTTTCTAATCGAAACATATAACAAATAAATTACACGTTACCTATAATAAATTAATATTTTGCATGTTACCAATTTTATATTATCATAATATTTTTTTTTTACAATACCATTTTTTATATATTATATATTATCATTGAATATTTTATGCATGTTACCATATTTATTTTATTTAATTATTTTATTTATTTTTGAAGCACAGCGCAACAAAAATTTTTTTTTGAAACTCAGAGTTACCATAATAATTTAAATAATACTATGTCAACATTTTTATTTTTTTTTTTATTTTATTTTTGAAATTTTTTATTATGCATATGTCATTTTTGTACTTAATTTTTTTTTTTGAAACGGTAATAATTCGTTTATTTTCAGCGTCGAACATGATGAAGAACTCAATCGGTAAAATTTCACGGGGGTGTTGTAACGGAAATCCCACCTTCACTCATTCTTCATCATCATCATCACAATCACTATATATATATATGTCATACGTACACTCTCACCACGAAGTGCTTTCCCCCTACTACTTTCGATCGTACATCGCTGTTGCTTCGCCATTTCATATTCTGTTATAATGTATTATTCATTCGTGTAATAAACCTCCATAATATTAGAAGTCTCAAGTTCTTTCGATCCTCGTTCTGTACGCCTCACATCAGTATATTCTTGAGGTTCTCGATGTCTTGTATCGATATGTACGTTGAATATATATATATCGATAGTTATATCGATAACTATCGATAGGTTTCACACCTGTATTATATATCTGAGAGTTCTTACTCTTGCTTATATGTTCTTTCTTATTTACTTTACGTAATACTCTTACGTAGATACCATTCTCACATATTATTTATTTTTTTGTTAATAATTAATGTTACTATTAACTATAGTTTCGTAGTATTCATCTTTTGGGCGGACGGAAACACGGAAATGTCGTTTGTTGTAAATTTAACGAATGCGGCCAAAATTGAAAATCCTTTTCTCTGGAAACCCGAGGAACAATTGGAAACGGTGCCGGATGATATGATCGGACGGTTGTCCCTAAAAATCGAAGAAAAATCTTTGGAACCAGAAATAGAATTCGAGAGGTACGGTATTTGGATGCGAGCGCTACCTAACCGCCTACTCGCCTTTTCCACGGGTGAAGTAGGTTATTTTATGGCCGCTCGAGCTTGATCCACCATCAATTAGAACGAGAACGTATTTTCTTTTCGGCGCCTTTATCGATTTATTTTTGCATTTACAGTTTGATTTTGTACTTGGCTCTCTCGTACGAGCACAGTGTGAAAGGAAATTTCGAAAGATCGCTCGAGATACTGAAAAATTTGACGGAAGAAACGAAAAAAATTGATGAGAGCCAGCGCACCGAGTATGGTATTTGCGGATGGCTGCCCGCTTTGCAACACCTACTTGGCGCCAGCACTGCTCATACGTTGATTCATTCGAAAAATGTAGAAAAAGCTAAAAAAGTCGGTGCCCCCGTTCGATGGTCGGCCGTTTTCAACGTTAATTAAGCGGCGCGCTAATATGCTAATCCGCTTCTGTTGTAACATTGCCGCAGGAGTACGAGAAAATCGTTCCGATTTCGTCGATGGACACGAAAAACAGAGCGGCTATTTGGGGATTTCGGGCGAGTTTCTACGCCGAGTACGGCGTATTCGGCTCCAAAGTGGGCGTGCAGTACGCTACGAAGGCGAACGAAATGGATCCGGCGGAATCGTTGTGGTTTTTCATCAAAGGAAAACTACTGGGACGCGTTCGACGTGTGGAAAAGCCGTTTGACATTCCTTCGCAGGGTGAGCTCGAAGCCCTCGAAACGGCCGTGAGCATGGAGTCGAACGCGGCGTACGCGATTTTCACAGCCCAGGTGTACCGAGAAACGGCCAACAGAACGTTTAAGAGGCACAGAAACGACGGTAAAATGTATCCCAATCTGAAAGAGATCATCGACGGTATGAACTCGAAATCGTTAGAATTATACAAGTTAGTCGACGCGCTCTCTTCTCCGTCTGTTTTTGCGGTCTCGCCTCGGCCCGCCGCTGCGAACGCGTTCGCCTACTTTTCTATTTTTTATCCCGCTCTTTATTTTGCATTAGAAAGAGTTTATCGTTGAAACCGCATTGTTCGCACATCAATTTTCGTTGCGCCAAAGGTTTTATGTCGCTGCCGCCGCCGTTCAGGGATACGAAATTGGCCAAGAAATGTATTCTGGAGGGACTGAAAATGTCGTCGACGTCCGCCTATGGTAATCACGTTATGGCGACCTACTACGAGAGATACGACAAGGTAGTAATCGCCGTCATTTTACTCGGACCTATTCGCTTTTCACGAAAGTCTTTCCGTCTTTCGCAACTTGGCGTCGACTCGTCGTCCTCGCCTCCGTGTTTAAGCGACGTCAGTTCGAACGTCGACTATAATATCGTGAGGAATTCGTTGCGGCGCTGGCGCCGGTCAATTTCTTTTAGGGTAGTAATTTTCGCCGCGACTCGTCGCCTCGCGTCGCACCATCGGGAAAGTATTCGCGCCCACCTAAAACGTAGCGTCCGTGGGTACGGCCGAGCATTCCTCTTTTTTTCGTATTCGTTTTTCGTCTCCTTACTCGTTAACTTTTTTTCGATTTCGTTTCCTACCATTTTCATCCTTTGTGGTCGGCGCACTAAAACGGCTGAACGTTTATTCGTCCGCCTACGAATGTCGCGATGCGAACCTGTCGTTTACCGCACAAATCATTTGTCGTATACGTAGTATCGTAGTATACGTACGAGTGTCCGTTTCCGACCACGTCTTATGTTTTTTTTCGAAGAAAAGCCGAGTGCTAAAATTGATCTTGTATCGAGACCCAGGGCTGAGTGGAGGTTACCTTTTTGTCGCGTGACCCAAGCAAAATTTCGGCACCATCAGATGAAATTCACGTATCACAGTCGTATCTATTTATACAGGTTGCAATTTTTGTCCGATAGTCTTGGCATTTGGTACACATACTCGGATCTAGGCGAAGACGAACCCTATTATTTTTGGTGCGGATCGACCCTGTGGTTCGTCTACGACATTTTATTATGCCTCAATTTTTTCGCTTTAATGGCGGTGAAACGCGTAATTTTCAAACGATAGTCACGAAATTCGGTACGGACGTCGAATACGTACCGTACTACTATATATTTCATCAATTAGCGCAATTTTGTTTCATTTGGCTTCACGGTTCGTGCGCAGCGGTGATTTGAAAAAGTCTTGAACTGTTGCTAAGAAAAAGAATATCGAGTTCGGATGAACCGAAGAAGCTGGTCGAAAGCGGGCATGCTTTCGTTTAATTTGCTCAGCTATCATTAACTTGCGCACGTTTTTCATAACTTGGCCGTATGCTCAATCATTTCACTTTTTCACCAATTTCCTCGACTCTTGATTTTAAACGTAATTTTCACCAACCCTTCTTACGAACCGCGAATAGTTTTCATATTAAACCGACATCGACTTGGAGAGGCTGCCCTTCCGAGCCCGAACCGAAGGCTCTTCGATGCTCCATAGTAATGAAATTTCATAAAACGACGCCACGAACATTCATTATCGATGTTTTCGTGCCATTCTTATTGTTTTCTCCATCCCACCTTCCACCCGTGCTCCAAACAATAGGGTACCGGCCATGATTTTCAGTAAACATATTTTCAAATTATTTAAAAAAAAATGAAAAATATCAGCGAAAACTGCGTTAAAATTGTTGGATAGAATGGGAGAAAATGAATGGTAAAGTTGAGTTGTCGAAAAACGTTGTGATATTTTTTGAGCAGTGGGTGTGATGTCGTAGAATGGACACATCAGCAAACTTTTCACCTCTTTCACAGGTTTCTCATTCATTCATTCCTCACTCTCCTGGTTTGTACATTGGTTTAGTTAAGCTCATCGATTTAGAAAGTTCATGGTGACTGTGAGGGAGGGGATGAAAGGATGTGCACTTGCGTCACCATCCCCTTATTTATAGACAAATTCAAAACATTGAAAAACAATAAAAACTAAGAAAATCAAAAACCAATTATTCTCTATTTGTTTCATATTAGAGCACAGCCTTTGAAAACATTTTTGGTGGTACCTGGGGAGTTATTTAGTTTGAGGGCTGAGTTCATATTTGCAACCCATTCTTAGATTTAACCCTTCATTTAGCCCCTGTAGCCTAAGAAATGGAATTAAGATAATATTCTTGAATGTTATCGAGTGATACATCAATAATGTTGTTTTTTGAGGCTTTGAGTTTATATTTATAATCTATTTTTAGATTGAACCCCTCCTTGGCCCCCTGTGACCCCAAATAGGGGGTTAAGATAATACTCTTTGATATTATCGAGTGATATATCATTAATAATATTTTTTGAGGTGCTGAGTTTAGATTTGCAATCCATTTTTTGATCAAACCCCTTATTGAGCCCCATGTCACCCCAAACAGGTGGTTGAGATACTATGCTTGGATATTATCGAGTGATACGTCATTAATAATATTTTTTGTGGCGCTGAGTTTAGATTTGCAATCTATTTTCAAATCGAACACCTCATTGACCCCCCGTAACCTTAAACAGGGGTTTCAAATAAAATTCTTAGATATTATTGAGTGATACACCATGAATAATGTTTTTTGAGCACTGAGATTATATTTACAATCCATTTTTAGATTGAACCACTTTTTTTCTTCCTGTGGCCCCAAAAAAGGGATTGCAATTATATCTTCGCTTATTATTGAGTGATTTGTTAGGTATTGGATGCCCATGTTTTTTGAGACCAACAAAAAACAACAAAATTCAGTAAAACCACTTGCCCAGCTTACTTGTACGAAAAATAAGATTTTTGTATTTGTACTCGGAAACTTGTAAAACATTATAAGCAATATATCACATAATAAAATGTGAAAAGTCAAAATTAGCTAGTTATATCCGAACCACTTTGGATCATATTATAAGGAGTTCAATGAAGAAATACATGTCAAAATAAAACTTTGAGTCTAAAAAAATTACCAACAATATATCTCACAATATAGCAGGGAAATTCAAAATTAGCCCCTTTTAGAGCCCTTGTGGGATCACATAATGAGTAAAATTAAGAAATTCCGTCAAATTCAAAATCAGCAGCTAAAAAACTATTGCCAATGATGTATTACACTACAATATATGAAAAGCCAAAATTTCCTCTCATTTTGAGCCTTGGGGCTCAAAAATGAGTCAAATTAATAAAATAATGTCAAATTTGAACTTGGTGCCTCAAGAAACATTACAAATGATGTATTACATAATAATACGTAAAAAAACAAAATTGGGCCCATTTACGAGTCCCTTGGGGTCAAAAAATTGATCAATTAAAAAATTATAGACAAATTTGAACTCAGCACCTTAAGAAACATTACAAATGATGTATTACGTACTAAAATGTAAAAAAACAAAATTGGGCCCTTTTTTGAGTTCCTTTGGATCAAAATATTGATCAAATTAAAAAACTTGAGGTCCAATTTGAACTCAGTACCTCAAAAAATATTTTTGTAAGGCATAGACAAACAATATTATACCACCTTTGTGTTGAGTTGGATAATTTCGGTGTATATATGTTGAAAGTTCCAAGAAAATGAATTTCTGGCCCATATCTGCTGCCCCTTTCTTATTTTTGGGATTTCAAAAAAAAAAAAAATTAGATGTGATACTCAAGCGCCCTCGTACCAATTTTCAACCTTCTACCTCAGTGGGAAGTGCAAAAAATAAATACGGATAAAAACCCAAACTTTTTGAATCTTATTTTCTTAGGTGAAAATTTAGACTTTGAGTTATCTGTGCCAAAAGTTTTCTTGGGTCCTGAAATGAAATGTGCGCCCACCCGTGCTTCAAAGTCATTTTTTAAAGTCAATTTTGTTTGGTAAATCTTCACCAAAAATGTACTTAAAAATGAAGTATTAATGAGATGTATTGAAACCAGCAACCTCTGATAATGCAAAATACAAAAACGTCAATTCTATGACATCGCAACAACAGGGTGCGCATCGAGGTACCGTTTTTGGTGCAGCGCAACTTTGACATCTTATATCTTCCTTTCTATTAAATATTTTTCAAAAAATATTTCAGAACCTTCATTCACAGGCTTTAGATTATCTCTTCCATTAATTTCAAGTAATTCTGAGAGTCATGTCCGATACCCTATTAAACGAGTGCCGAGAGTTTTGTTTTCGCCGCTTTCTGGTCTAAATTTGTTCCTCAAAGGTGCGTTCGTATTTTACGGAAAATATGGCATTTGGGTGGTCAAAAATTGGCTGTTAAAATGTAACTTTTTCGTTGGAAATTTTGGACGCGCTGAATTCGAAGGCGGACTCGAGAGGAGCATATGGTGCCCCGAGTGCGCCCAGTGCCCCCAGCCGTGTTCCCAGTTTCGCAAATAGTTGACGCCGACTTCCTCGGTGCGGCAGACAAATTGTGAAGTCGTGTCGCCTCCGGCCGTTTAAAACGCGATTCGAAGAAACGGCTATCGGCGAAATGAAATTTGATTAACATTTTGGTCTGCGTTCGCGTCGGCGCTATGCAGCGGGGCGGCCGCTGCCCATATTTTCGTTCGTCCGTAACGCTGCCGTCTCATTTGCAGGATATCGGCGCCGCCGTCAACCATCTGAAGATATGCGTTGCGTTGCGCGTGTTCGGCGCGTGCGTCGATTTGTTGCGATTGGAATATCTGTACTACGGATTGAGTAAAGGCGACGTATTGCGGCGCCTAAATCAGCTGTACGACGACTTCGTGGAGCCGGTCCGAAGATGTCAGATTCTGTCTCAGTTCGTGTCGTTCCACTTGTTCGTCGAATACGATTTGGAAGAGGCGATACGCCGTCTGGTCGCGGCATTTCGCCTAAATTCGTCGTGCGACGATATTCGCGTGAGTACGAGTGCACACCCGCGCCGTTGACTGCTAATTAGCTGCGGCGTCCGTTTCACGTCCGTTACTTGCGGCTACCGAATCGAGTCGTCGTTGCGTATTTGGTGCGGTGGCCAGCTTGGCGAAGCGCCGGTGGGGCGGAAGGGGGGGGGGCGTGTCTGCCACTCGCGGTCGGGCCGCGTTCGCTCACGACGCGCGTCCGGTCGGCCATTTCCCGTTACGGTGGGCGCCCCGTTAACGGCGTTTGAATCGTTCGCACCGTAACCGCGACGGCGTTTACATTTGCGCCAACGCGCGCCACTCTTTCGGTGTGCGCAGCCGGCAAATTTATACGCGTTCGCTTTCTCTCCTCAAGTCCGCCAATCCGGCCAACGCATTCGACGCGTCGTGTAGTTGGCGCGTCGAACGTGTTGCACCAAATGATCCGCCGAGCTGGGACCGAGTGGAAAATAGCATTCGCCGTCGACAGATCATCGGCTTTCCCCCACCGACGCCGTGCCTACGAGTATTTGCGTTAATTTCAGATTCGAATGGAAGAGAAAAGAAAACAGTGAAATTACGCAGGTGCCCTTTTTTCCCGTTTGTATCGTTCGTTTCTGCGTTGAATACTTTGACCATCCTATCCCATCCTATCCCATTCTATCCCATTCTATCCCATTCTATCCCATTCCATCCTATCCAATCCTATCCTATCCTGTCCTATCCTATCCCATCCTATCCCATTCTATCCCATTCCATCCAATCCTATCCTATGTTATCCTATCCTATCCTATCCTATCTGAGAAACGTTACACCCCACGTGACCTCACACTCACCCCACTCGGTAAACACAATCTGAACGAGCTTGAGGAGATTTCATTTTAGTGCAACGCATTATACGAAGTTACCTCGGCCAGTTATTTTCCTTCATCTCCAGAGTTGGGGCAAAAAATTACTCTCCCGAGTACAAAACTACCTTTCCGAACGCATCGGGTAGCTAACACTTTTCCCTCCCCAGTAACCTTTCTGAATGCTCCCCTATATACCGTAATACGAGCAACAGTTGTACGCGGGTATGTGCGTATGCAAACGCGTTATGAAGAAACAGACGGACGATGTTGCCGAAAATTACAGTAGAAAGGTATTCGGATATGAAAAAACGATTTACAAAAGTTTCAAGTTTGAGAAAACTTGTTGAACAGATATACGGGCATCTCAATCTATCCATCAGCGGCGTTAGCACCGAGTGATAACAACGAAATATGAGAAAATCGATTAACCCTAAAAGTAACGAATAAAAAAGGTTTTATTAGCGAATCTGCTTATAATTGTTACGATTTATGACTAATGAATTAGTAGGTACTTGGGATCTTAATTCTTGAGATATACGAATCCGATAATACCGAAGGATATACACCTAATAAATGCATTGCCTAAATTCTCGAGCTTAATTAAAATTAACAAAATTTTCTCTTTCTCTATATAAGTATATGGACTGAGCTCAATAGGAGTGGCAGTACAGTGCGGGTGAAGGCAACATAATTAGTTGCGTTGGAGGAAGGTGATTTTTACTATGAAAAGTTGAGCAACTTTTCCATTAATTATTGAGAGATGAACGAGGATCAAAAAACGAGACGACAAAAAAGTTAACTTTCATCAACCACGTTTGTTCAACGAATAAAAAACAATGCAGCATATAATATCCGAGTGCTAGAGTCTAATCGATCCGAGTTAGTGTTGCCGATTGTAGTATTTCAAAATATATACGTTATATATCAGTTCGAGTAATCCATAGAAACATATTTTATTATTGTAGGTTGTCTCAGGTAGAGGGTGGTTGTGAGGGAATCAAATCGCAACGTTAATTGAATACCAAAAATTTTTCATTTTGGTTAAAATTAATTCATTTCTCTCTTGTTATAGATCTTTCAAACTTGAAATTCAAAAATTGTCGATAGAAAGTAAAATGGAGGGACCTTATTCTTCCAGTGATACTCACCTTCTTATCACTATGCTCTGTCCATATAGCGATTAATAGTCAAAGGTTGAATATACAGAAAGCTATTGCGTATCTTGCCAAATATTCAAAATCAAATTTTGCATTCATTCAATTGGAAAAAATAAGATTAAAAATATCATAATTCGACAAAAGTAAATGAATACGATGATGTGTCACTTTATTTTGGTTTTTCCGAAAAACTCGAGCGAGAAGCTTCGAGCCTAACTTGCCTATACCTTTACCTTATGAATCAGTTTTTCTACGGAACACACCTAAATTCCAAAATTGATAACCGTACGTACTTGACTATTTGACCCGAATCAATTTTCCGGCCTTAATATTCACGTTGAGTTAAGATAACTATAAAATACTGGCATACCAAACCCGCCATTTTGTTCCTTTTCCATTTTTATGGTTTATGAGTCTCCCTTATTTAAAGAGTATAATTTCTGATTTCAAAAGGCTTAGTTGAACAAATAATTACCATTTCTGCAAAAAAAAAAAAAAAAAAATGGAACTTTTGATTAGTTTTTAATGTATTTTTAGATGCAAATTTGTGATTTTTCATTGGAAGGACAGTGGAACATCAGGTTGCCTTTTTTTCAATCAATATTTCTGCAATAAATTGTGGAAAAATCACAATTGTAATATTTATGGAGACTAGTCAGATCACTGAAAAAGATTATGGATATTTTGTGACAAATTTACACATCTTGAACAAATTTTTCTTCAAATTGACGTAAGAACAAACTGGCCAGTTTGGTATGCTTGTATTTTATAGTGCCCTAGTTGCATACTACATTCTGTTTTGCTCGTACACGATGCCAGAACTGAATAAGTCAAATCACAACTGCCTGTATGACCCGGAGCAGTCATTCAGAAATAGAATAATAATGTTCAATTTTTAGGCCCCTTCACCTCGCACCTCTCCCATTGCAACAGGTAAATGTGTTTCTCATCAACAATGGCGACATTTCATTGGCCATGTTTGCCCACTTAGGAAGTCGCTATGGTTAGGTAGGTTCTATCAGACAATTCGCTCGTTTGCAGCGTGGTCAGATACCCCCACTCCATTAAACCTGTACACCCCATTTAAAATATGTAGGAAATATGAGTTTTTACCCAAACTTTTGGCCATCATTATCTTATTTAATGACATAGCTTCTCGTTTGCAATAAATGAAATTTTAAAGGTTTCAAAAAATAAAATGAGCTCAAAAACAAAAAGTTGAAGCCCTTAAAAGCTGAAAAAATTGGAAACTTAATCTTAAAGAGAACTAATTGTAACTACTCATTTTCATGAATTCGTTGTTTTTGAGCCTTATCATCAGTTGTTTTTATGGTTAAGTTTACTGTAAACATTATAAATTAAGCCAATCTGATGTTCAATTTTATATTTTTTTTCAATTTTCTCGGCTTCTAAGGGCTTAAACTTCTTGTTTTTGGGCTCAATTAATTTTTTGAAACACCATCTAAAATTTTGTTTATTACAAAAAAGTAGCTAGCTATCTCATTAAATAAAAGAATTATGTCCAAAAATTTGGGTAAAAACGCATATTTCTTATGGATTTTAAATGGGGCGTATAGATTTAATTGAGTGGGGGTAGCTGGCCTCGCTGAATGTAGTGTAAATGTAAAACGAAGCGTATTGTGCCTCTAGTATTAATTCATATGCTTGCTGGGTATTATCAAATTGGGGTTGTGAATTTAGTGCTTGAGCATTTTTTTCTCTAATACAGTGCATAGTTTTTGAAATTAGAAAATTTCTGTGAAAATCAGCCACATTTGTTTGGGAATTTTTTGGCACTTTTAACCTAATAGAGCATTACTGAGTATTATTTAGCTTTTTTGAGAGCATTTTTAATCATTTTTAGCTTCATTTTGCTATTTTATTTTTAGGGAATTTTGAAGGAAAAATGTAAAAATATTTAACAGAATGATAAAAATCAAAAGTACGTAATAAAAAAAATAAAAAAATAAAAAAATAAGTCCAGAAAACACACTTAATATACAAATTTAATTGGGGCAAATAGCAATGTAGTTTGAATTGGGGACAGCGAAAAAGCCAGACGCACTTAATTATTTTTATTTTTCAAGCTACGATAGGTTTTGAAAAAATATATAGAATTTTGTTGAATATTGCCATAGATATTTGTATTTTTGTATTTGAAATTTTAATTTCTTTTTTTTTTTAACTTGATTCTTTTTTTGTTTGAAATGGTACCCTTATATTGTTTGGGCGTTGTAGAGCATTTTTCCTTTTCTTAGCAAATTTATAGAGCACTTTTTACTAAAGTAAGGGCATGTTTTAAACGCACTTTCAACATGTTTTTAGGGTACTAAATTCACAATAACCATAATAATAATAATAATAATAATAATAATAATAATAATAATAATAATAATAATAATAATAATAATAATAATAATAATAATAATAATAATAATTAATAATAATAATACTAATAATAATAATAATAATAATAATAATAATAATAATAATAATAATAATAATAATAATAATAATAATAATAATAATAATAATAATAATAATAATAATAATAATAATAATAATAATAATAATAATAATAATAATAATAATAATAATAATAATAATAAAAGGTGCAACTCAACTTGTATGAGGTAAAGGAGCTTGGACCCCTCAATGACAGTTTCTCCCGCAAGGCTGGCAAATATTTGTCTTTATGACATCAAACACATTGTACAAATTACATTTGATTGTAATTACTCGCACGTACATGTAAGTAATATACGAGTACTCAACAATAATGATGATTTCACAATCCCATACACAAATTGGTCCGTCATTTCTTACCACTACAAGAAATAACACACCTATCTGTTCTCATAGACATATGAAATTACTTCGGTATGTGTGTAAGCTGGTATATAAATCATCCGAAGTGGCTCTAAAATTGCCATTGTTTGCCCAGGTTTTTGCTTACTCGTATGTTTATATATGAAGTGGTAGAACATACAAATCTGTGGATTACCTTGTTGTGAGAATATCTTTTTCACGAAAAGGTATTCCACAAATAATAATAATAACTGTAACGGCCAAAAGAGGTGGTAATGTACCTAATTAGAACCACTTTCAGTGTTACACCATACACGAAATATCACGTACTGGGAAAGCAGTAATACTTCTAAAATATTTTAAATATTTAGTTTATTATCCGCAGACTATCGTGGACCTTAACGTATTTGAGAGACTCGATAATATTTTAAAACACACAATTAAATTAACACATTTAATAGAATAATAAATTTGTACAATACAGTACATCAATTACTACGTTAACACTTATACATGTGGTATCACAATCCATTTGACAAGACTGTCTGTTCACTAGAGACTTCGACTAGAGAGGTTCCAGGTACTTAGAAGTAGCTGTCGAGGAACTGTGTCTTATTCCTTCGAATCGAGGGATTATATACTTTGTTTGGGGGTATGTAAGCGTACATGTCGGATAGGTTAAGTGAGGTAGGGTGTTGTTATTATAGGGTTGTGCTGACTGGTAGTATACTCGAGGGACAGGCACAATTAGGTCACGAATATACGGACATTATATCTATATTCATAAAATTAAATACGGGTAAATTAGTGGTTGTTTATAAAGAGTTATAGGATGATTATTGTTGATAAATATCTACGTTTTTGTTACTCGAAAATGTGTTGACGAATATGTTCGTCATTTCTAAAAATAGACGAAAATATACGTTACAATAATAATAATAATAATAATAATAGTAAATAGCAATAATATCGAATAGAGTGGGCCACAGCTCGTAGTGGTTGTGGGATGTACGATGGTTATGTTTTGCATTCTCTTTTCGCAGAATCATCGGTCGCTGTTCCTCAACCTTCATCACACGATATCTTTGCTGGACGTGGTCGTCGACGAAGTTAAAATTCGGCTCAACGATGGAAATTGCCCGGCGAGGATGCGCGGCGCGTGCAACGGATTTCTGTCCGACTTGGCCGACCTGGACGTGAGTTACGCGCGTAACCGGCCGCGTCACTTGCGTCAGACGCTACTTGACAAGAGTCAGTCGTTTGGTCCGCCGAATAGCAGCCGGAGGATCGGTCGTTGCGGCGTGGGCCGCGCGGCGCCGCCGCCGGCCCTGAGCACCACCCTATCGGTCCTTCAGCGGCGCCATCAGCACGTGGCGACCGACAAGACGCTCCAGAAGATCGACGAATTCACCAATTTTTGGAAGAAAGAGGCGTCGTCGTGCGGCGAAAAACGAAGCGGCGGCGGCGGCGGCGGCAACGACGACGACGACAACGACGATTCGTCAGCCAGCGACGGTGTTCTTCGTTTAGCCAAAATACGATACGAATCCAAAGTGGCGTCGTCGAGGGAGCAGCCTCAGCAACCTCAGCAGCCTCAGCAGCGTCGACAACATCAGCAACAACAACAACAGCAACGGCAACAACAACGACATCATCAGGATCGGCGCGTAGCGGCGGACCAACCGATCGGCGGGCAGCCAGAGTTCGGTTTGGCGTCGCTGACCCTCGCGGAGAAAGGCGACGCGGCCTGCGATTCCGACTTCGAAAAATGTGTGTTGGCGTACAGGCGCGCGAAAAGCGAAGCGAACGCCGGCGAATGTTCGGTCGAAAGGACGGATTGCCGCGACGGCCGTGAATGCGGGTCGGCTGCCTCCGCCGGTCAAAAGCTGCCCCACAAAACGACCGGCGTTCCTCCTGCGAGTGCGAATTCGGCGAAAGGTGGAAAAAAGCGCGACACGCTGTTCGACGACTACTTGGCTCGCTCCGCTGCCGAGCTGCAAAAAAAGTTCGAACCCGACGACATTCGGTTTTGAAAAAGCAGCCCAACTCGTTTTTAAATTATTAATTTGTTTGATGATATTCGTTTTCGTTTGGTCGCTCTTTCGCCTCTTCCCTACGCCACACGTCGTCAATTTGTTCTTTCGTTCTTTCGTTCTTTCGATACGTTTTTATACCTCTCCGTAATTATACTCCACGTATTTACAAGTATGTACGTTTTTTGTCGTGCCTAATATTCGTTTGTTACAATTATTATCGTTTTATTAATTGTTATTACTTATTATTATTATTATTATTATTCATCATCATCATCATCATCATCGTGGTCGTTATTAGCGAACAAAATTACGCGAGGCGGTGAACGGCGCCGTCGTGCGTCTGTTTTGGTTGCCAGTAATCGGCGTCAGGCTGCGTGTTGGGTGATTGGCGAGTGGTTCGCCGAACCCGAAACGTAACGCGGCTACGTGCAACCGAATACGACTTGGAAAAACGTTCTCTTCGCTGCGTAACGTTGTGTGGCCTGTCGACTGTGCGCACAAATTCGAAAGGCGTAACTCGAAAGGCGGATCTCTTCGTAACACCTTCGTTTCGTGCACTCGCGCGTGCGTTTTTGAAATTGTTTCGCATTAGCTTTTCGCCCAGTTGACTCGCAAACGGCGTAATGTTTATGTCGCGGACGACGAGTGCAACAATTTCCGCCCCTCTGCCCGCCAGATTTCCCAAATTCGCCGAGTGGAAAATTACAAACTTATAGTCTTTGGTGGCCGTCTGGCTGCTGGAATTTGGAAAATAAATTCGCAGAATAGGCGAAATGTGGAGAGGAAGTCGCTCGTTGGTGGCACTCGGTTGCGGCCGTATTTCAGGCTTGGGCAGCCATTGGTGGAACAGCCGCCCGCCTCGTACGTACGTTTCCGAGGCGGGTCGCCGAAAGTCGAGTCGAGCGAACGACCGAGTCGGACGACCGGAGCGGTGCAAATCGAAGGACGAAAGAAGCCCTTCGACGCCGAAGCGATTCGCGCGTTTACGCATAGCGGCGACCGACTCGTCGCGCGAGTGTCTGCGCGAAAAGACGGCAGTTAGCGGCCGACGGGGCCGAAGTATAGGTACGTCGATGCATTCTGTGCCACACTGAGCGGCGAAGGCTGCGAAATTTGGCGCAGATCGGGTCGCGCCGTCCGCTCGGCTCGTCATTCCCATTTTGCGCTATCGTTCCAACCGCTTCCTTCGAACGGGGCTGAAATTCGCTGCGTAGCTGACTTCCACCGCGAAAACGTGAACCGACACCTTTGATTTTGGTTTTGATTCGCGCGTTTATTCTCGCGTCGCTGGCGTTTGGTGTGATTTGTACTTTTGATGGTTTTAGGCTTACTTTTTTGCACGCGTTGGATCAACGGTCGCGATATTCGGGTCGTTCTTTGGGATGACTACGAATAACGAACGCGCCAATTTTAGCTGCGATCGGCGATCTGCCAACTGGTTACAAAGTTGCGTAGGCAATAATTACTTGTCCCTGCCTAAAACCCGTATTCGAGGTATTACGAAGGCCCTTTACTAAAGCGGGTATGCGTACGCCGGCGACAAAAGGCGAACCGCCGTTTTGTGTTATTATATAATTAAAAATCGTACATTTATGTTATAAAATTCAATCTCACTATTCCTCCATTTATCCACGTTTTTCGCAATCGACGAATATACGAAAAGTGGAATGTGTGTGTGTGTGTGTGCGTGTGTGTGTGTGTGTGTGTGAGTGTGTATGGATTTATTTTTGCGGAATCTGAGCTCCAAAACCCCGACCCCGGAGCTCGGAACGTTTCGACCCTTATGTACTACTCTCCAAGCCTGGAGCAGTCTGTCGATGCGCATAACTAACAGACGGAGCTCACATTCCTCATATTTGCAACACTCATCTGCTATAATTTAGTCCCAACAATCACTCGCCTGGAGTGGAGTGATGAGCTGTAATCGAATTTGAATACGTAAAAAATTGCACATGCGAGGTATCCGATAATGAGCTCCAAAACTTGGCAACATCGTGCGGAACGTAGATTCCCAACTTTTATAAATTTTGAAATTCGTATTCGTACATATTGTGAGATTTGGTGTCTGTTATCGTTGCTATAGTAGAGCTACTATTCGTCCCTCCGTGGTTCACCGTATCAACGCGCAGTTGCAAAGGGTTCTGGTATTCGTTCGTTCTTCTTTTCTTTCTCGTCTATCGTCTTCTTTTCTTTTTTTTTTCTTTCTTCGGCAATCCTCCTTTTTTTCTTTTCTTTTTTTTCGGTGGGTGCTGTTATAGGCAATTATTTTTCACCGGGTATACCGGTATTTCTTATTCTCGAATTATTCGAGTTAGTATTTATTTCAACGGAGCTTTCCTGATTTTTTTCCCGTATTTTATTATCTACTACTTGGCAGTTTTGCATTAAAAATTTACCATAATTACTTTTATACGGGATTTAATCAACTCGAAAATGATTTCTCTCCCCTACTCTTGTAATGGTTTTTCAGTTTTCTTCTAAACTACTGAAAATAATACGCGCGCCAAACTTAGTCCAGATCTGTTCCTTCTGTTCCTATATGATAACCGTCTCTCGTGAAAATTTCAGCCCCGTACTATAACTGTTTTTCTCTGAACTGTGAACAGAGAGTTTTCTCCGGAAAAATTTTTTTTTCCCCTTTTCCCAACACCGCTAAACGAATGGGCATCGAAATCTTATCACGCAGAATTTCTTCACCAATGTTTCTTTTCTAGTTTTATCGAAAATTATTGAACGGGATAAGAACGAAACTTCCATGTGACTTGCACTTAAATGGAACCTGCTTCAAACGAGCAATAATAATAATTACAATAAACAGGGAATGAGAGTGGAAATTTTTCAAAATACCTATCACTAATTTAAAGAACGTACGATAATAATATTACGATGGTAGGTATAGGTAGGTGCGAGTACGATATATTGTTCAAAAAGACGGTCGATTAGTTAATTTAGACGAACGAAGCACTCCCAACACTCCGCAAAATTAATAGCGTATTGTGGTAGAATATTCGAGCAACTTAATTCTTACGGGAGAATTCATTTTGATCCGTAGACAAAGTAATACGTGTAATGGCGTAAAAGAGATCCGTCAGTACGATTTTAAACCGCTTTACGGGTTACACCGTACGCGAAATATCGATACCACAGAGAGGACGTGTCGATATCCTCTTTAATACCTATATTGAAATAATCGGTTTATCATCCGCTAACCGTTGTGGACGTTTACTTGCGAGAGACTTTATAAAATGTTTCAAACGCTGCCGATGATAATCGGGTTGATTAGCGGGATAAACTAAACCCTTAGACCGTACGAAGACTGTCCATTAAGGACAAGTACCTACCTGCACTAAACTGTGTCTTAAACTGGATCGAATATCGTTTACTTTGTAACTCGAGTTTTATATGTGTAGTGTACCCATTTCGGGGTATGTAAACATACGTGGTGAATGTGTAGCCTACTAAGCGAAGTAGCGACTCGTTATTATAGGGATATGCTGACTGGCGATATACCTAATCGAAGGACGAGCGTATTCTCATAATATTCGGCGCCGGCGTTTCAAATTGTTTCGAAAGAATAGTAACGGTATTTTATTTACAGGGCCGAGTACCTGAAATGTTGGTACGTTCGTCGTATTTAAAAACTAGTCGAAAATATAGGAGGTACCTTACCTACGGTTACGTTACAATATCCCAGCAGAATGAAGCATATTGAGAAGTTGTGTGGAAAAAAGGCACTTTCCAAAGAAACACGGGTTACCTATAACTACCTATAATTTTGTCGTTTTGCGGGGTATTTTTTATATTAGGTATTTTTTTACTAAATCGGCCAGTGGGTACAACTTTCGAGGCACCGCCGTCGCAGGCAACGACACCACAACCGAACGTAGGCCGGTGCTTGTTGATCCGAATCAACGTGAGGCATATAGTCCGTAGGTAGTCGTCTGTAGTCGTGCGTATATCGTTTCTCACGGTGGTGCGCGAGAAACAAAGCGGTGTTTTTTCATTTAATTCGTCCGTTTCGTCTGTTGGTCAGAAAGGTTACCCCATAAATCGTAATACGTTACTCGTTTGCGAATAGCAGCCCTATAAATAATATGGTATTGCGCCCACGTACGCTACGTCGAATGCGGTGGCGAATGAAATAAAGAATTATAACGCCTACCTCTTCCTTTCAATAGCCTACTTTTATTACATTTTAAGGTAGGTACCTAAACCACATTTAAAATAAATCGCCATTTTGGTAAAACGTTTGACTGCACCGCAGTTACAGACACCGACTCTAAAAACCGAACATAGGCCTACACTCTGCATGACGTGCGGTCGTTGTCCTCTGCGCCTACTTTCTCCACAGTTTGACTAAATTCTGGTATTTTGGTGTCCTAATGACGCTAACGTAGGAATTGCAGAAGGTACAAAGTATAATTTACATTCCCCGCCCCAGCCAAACAAAATACGAATAATGGTATTGATTTTTGTGGTTTTTGTGGTTTTTGTGGTTTTTGTGGTTTTTGTGGTTTTTGTCCCATTCTAGTTTTTCTTGTAAAACGTAAAAAAACATCGACTTGATAAAATGCAAATTCCTGGCTGCTACGCTTCAATCTCTGAAGGGTTTTAAGTTTTTAAAAAACAAAAATTTATTTTTTCTTAATAACGGAAAGAGGATATTTTCACAGCGCCCGAAGGACCCCGCACACTTTTTGTGGAATAGTGACCCCGGTAACATTGACTGAAACTTTGGAATAACGTATAGTTTAGAATGCCTGAAAAGTGGCAGTAGGCTATGCCCGAACGATGTCCAATTATGACCGGTTTTTGAGACACAGGAGCCCGAAGGTGAGAAAAACAAAAAGAACGTACCCGTATTTGGTAACAAGAGCGTGCGAACTGAATGAGATCGTAACGTCAGAAGAGAACTTAAAATTGGAACTTACCAAATTAATTTGAAAAGTTTGACATTTTTTGTCGATAATAGTTTATTTTTACGTTCTCCTGGAAAATAAAACTGCCTTTTCAGAGAACCGGTTCCACACTATTCTACATCGAACATCGTGGAATTACAAAAACCTGCTAGAAGCCGTAGTCATCAGAAAGTACCAAACTTTCTAAACCGACTGCGTAAGTTTCGATGAAAAATTTTATAACAAACATAATTTCCGATCTTATTTAGTTCATATCCTCTGTTCACTGAATATCAAGTTCTTTTAGTTGTCTCTTACCTTTAGTCTCCAGAATCTTAAGAACCATTTTTCTTTTACCTCGTGCCGCTGGAGACTTTTGATCATCGGGATGCTCAAAACTACGATATTCCAAAGTTTCGGATAATTCAACCGGAAAACAACTAAGTACTTACCTACATGTTTCACGTAAAAAAATAAAAAAAAAAATTATTCGATAAAATCTAATTTAAAAAAAGAAAAAGGATAAAAAAATAGAATTCGGTGAACACGATTCGGCATTTATTAGTCGACGTAATCTACTTTTTTAAAAGTTTCAATCAATTCCGGAGTGCCCTCGCTCCTAGCGTCCTGTAATACAATTAAAAATAAGAATCAACAGGCACAAAACTCTCATCAGACCTGCTGCTGGCTACTTAACAATAATATTATCTCCCATAAACATTTCAGCCATATTCCGTTGGTAGTTTTCTCAGAATCATAAAAAATCAGTTTCCGCCAATTATCTTTTCTACATTTTTCTTAAAAACTACCAAACTACCAAACTACCTAATACATAGTAGGTAATAAAAAAATTTCATTCAGACCCGGGACTATAATGAGGACGTTTTTTCATATAAAAATTTCTGCTAACCTGTTGTACCTACTTATTTACTCGGAATGCTTAAAAAATAAATTTTTCGCGAATTTTTTGTTCTCTAATTCTTTGGAAACTATCCAACTATGTAATAGGCACCGAAATTCAATCAGATATTATCGTATGTGAGGAAAAGACTACTTATATGTTGGAAAAATTTCGTCTCAAAACCCTTTATAGTTTTCTCAAATATGTAAATGTAGGTATTTTTTTTTTTTCAGTTTTCTCTGAAATTACTTAACCAATAGGCATCAAACTATCGTCAGACTTGGGACTATATGAGGACTAACTTTCGTTCAAATTTCAGACAAATCCCTTATATAGTTTTCTCGGAATCTTGGAAAAACTTATTTTTCACAAAAGTTTCGTTCGATCTGCGGATTTCTCAGATGGGTACTAAAAAACTACTAGGCACCAAACACATATCAGACTCGGTCTTATATGTATGAGGACTAACTTTGTTGAAAATTTTGGCTCCATTCCTGTTGAAGTTTTCTCAAAACTTCGGACACAAAATTCAGGCTGTAGGACATACATTTGTGACAGTCGATCCCATTGTAATACAGCAGCATATCGTCTCCGTCATGTATATACATATATATCCTCGAAGAGTATCAACGGTGACTTCTCAATTACGTATCCCAACGATATTTTATCTACTTAATTACGTTTATAATAAATAATAATATGTGAGAATGGTATCTACGTACGAGTATTACGTAAAGTAAATAAGAAAGAACATATAAGCAAGAGTAAGAACTCTCAGATATATAATACAGGTGTGGAACCTATCGATAGTTATCGATATAACTATCGATATATATTCAACGTACATATCGATACGAGACATCGAGAACCTCAAGAATCTACTACGCCATATTTTATATTACGTACGTTACAGTTTGTCCGTTATACTAACACAATAAACTCTTATAGTTCCTCGTGTACATATTATTCTTACATGGTAACAGCAGCAAAGTTAATGAAGTATTTTTGATTGTGATTTAATTCAAGTAGCCAAATAAGCCATCTATCAGTGAGTAAAATGTAATTAAAAGTCAAATACGCCATTAAGTAGTTAGTTCGTTTTTCGTGTTCAAGTGTGAGTATATGTTCGCTAATTTACTGTTTCGTTTTGTTCATGTTTTTCGGAAAAATATGGCGTCATTCTACCATAAAATAGTATCACCAAGCCAACTACTGAGAATACCTGTAAGTACAGTAAATATTTATTACTAGAATAATGAAAATAAAAGATATGTTAACGAATATTTTTGAAAATCGGATGATAAAACAAAGAAGTGCGCCATTAATGAATACGTGGTGAGAACACGTTTTTCAAAAAATAACTGAAATTAAAAACATGAAATTAGTCAGGAATGAATTAAATAATAATAAATAATGAACATATCGTGTAGAATAAATTTATTTTTCAGAAAATTATGTATTCTGTCGATCAGATGTAAAATGATGAAAACATGGTGTGAATTTGGCTACGAAAATTCTCACAAAAAACGAAAGCTTATAGCCATTAATTTTGTTTAATTTAATTGTTTTATAACAAAGATCTGGCTGCCATGATATGAACCTACTATAGTATGGACGTTAGTAGGTGGTTTATTGACAAATACTTATAATTAATATTGCACTTGGGTACTCAGACAAAAAATCCTGGCCAAGTTAAAGCGTCCAAACTTTATCTACACTAAAAGTAATCTAGACCAAAGTGAAAATGTAGATAGATCCTAAGAGAGTGCAATTACAAGTAACTACGTAAAGTAATAGGGGTAAACGTGGTCTAGAGTTTACGTAATCGTAGCAGACACAATATTTTCGATATTAATCTTGATGTTCCTTGTGAGACATTATAATTAATCTGTATTTGTTGTTGTATACAGAATGTTGTAAAAGAATCAAGAGAGACTCAAACGATAGTGACTATGGCACCAGAAGACCAGACACCGTCCACACCAGCGGAGAAAACAATGTCCAAGGGACCGTCTAAATTTCTTGATACAAGGGCAGATGACTTGATCTTGAGAGCGAGAGCGATAAAGGAGATAAAATTCGGGATAGATCGATATTTTACTATTGACCCAGCATCCTGCATACGTCTTGTGCACGGATTAGAGCACACACAGACATTTATGAAAAGATGAAGAACCTGCCAATGTACGATAATGATCCATCAGAGATTCTGAGCAAACAGTGGGAAGAAGCCCAAGATGATGTAATGTTTGCGAGACCGGAAGTTTCGAGAAAAGACAGTAGCGACAACGTTCCAGAAATTTCGAACATAAGACTGAAGGACAGTGCTGGACCAAGTCAGTCCAATGAAAATGACATTGTGAGACAGCTAGCACCCACCGAAGAAGAAAACTGGGACAATCTGCCACCGACAAAGAGAAATTACAGCGAAAAGACAAATAAGACAAATAAGACAGGTAATAACGAGCCATTTAGACAAACAATTACAGATGATAACAGATCGAGACAGTTACAAAATATTGAGAACATGCAGACACAGCAAAATTCATTTAATACGAAAGGTAATGATTCAGACATTTTCGATGATATTTTAAGAAAATTTTTACAAATTGATAGATCGCTAAGTCGAAATGAGAAAAATGATAGCCATAGAGGTAAGGAAGACAATTCTTCTGGTAACTTTAATAATAATCCCAGTCAATTAGACAAAATGCTACTAATTCGGATTTAAATATTGTTGAGACACAAAATAATAATAAGGAATATAGAAGTAAAATTAAAGTAACGGCAAAGAAATTATCGATGATGATAGATTTTAGAGTTTGGTTAGAATCGTTTAATATGTTTGTAAACAGATATAAATTCTCGAAAGCTTTTGATTTGATAAATCCTGTTATAATTAGTGAAGAAAATACTAGAGATAGATGTGATACAAAAGCTGTGTTATTAGAATGGTTAGATGACAAACATGCAAAATTAATTTTTGGTGAACCATGTCCCTCAAAATACTTAAAGAAAATTGCAGATTATAGGGAACCCCAGACAATAATGTGTAATTTAGTTATTTCAGAAATTTATTCATTGAGATATTATCCAGAGAGTATGGAATTAAATGATTGGTTCGACAAATTTGAGGAAATAGAAAGAAAGATTAGATTAACGAATAAAGGATGGGATGAGAATAGAAAACTTGAGCCTTTGAAATTACAAATGCTTTTAGCTTTTCCAAATTTATCGGCAAGAATAAATACTGTAATGACTTATGAACAAATAAAAGCGATAATTATGGCAGAAGATGTATTAGTAAAAGAAAGGAAAGAAATTTGGAGAAGCAAAGGAATTAATTATGTTCAGACAAATAGATTTAAGTTTAATAGACCAACTAAGACACAAAATTTAAAGACATCTAATTTTTCAGGATAACCTACGTACCAATGTTTTAATTGTAGCGAGTACGGGCATGTGGCCAGACATTGCATGAAAAAGCCGGGACATAATCCGTTATCGAGAGAGAAAAGAACGAATAGTGTTACAAAAGGTAGCCCTTATTGGCGATGCTTCGAAAAATTAAAAATTAAAGTTAAGCCAAAATTCAAATTGATCTATTTTGTAAAATCAACAGAGCAGAGTGAATCGACCAAAACTACAATTTCAGAGGCAACTAGTAGACCAGAAAACGATAAAAGGAATAAAAGAAAACATCGACATGAAAAGAAATCGAGTAAAAGCAAGAGAGGCCATAAATACCATAAGAGAGGAGCACGTACGACAAAGAGATGCAGAGACAAAAGTACGAGTTCGAGTACGTCATCAGCGAGCAGTTCGTCATATACGAGTTTGTCAAGTTTGTCAAGTTTGTCAAGTGATTCGGATAGAAAGTCGCGTAAAAGTAAATCGTCAGTAAAATTGAAAAGTATGAAAAGAATAAGAAGTATAATTAAATTTAAATGTAAAAAGTTCACTAAATGTTTAAAAATTGATAGGAATACTAAAGTAATGTTTATAGCTGATACTGGGGCAACAGACCATTTTATTAAAAGGTTAGATAATTTAGTAGAAATTACAAATCTTGAAATTCCAGAATATATTTCGTGTGCAAATAAAGACAAATCCGCAGACATTAAAATCACCCATAAAGGAAATTTATATGTAAAGGACATAGAAGGGAAAACTTTAAAAATTAATAAAATTAGATATTCAAAGAACTTAGGTGAAAATTTATTATCGATACATAGGTTAACAAAATTGGGTTATTATGCAGTATTTAGAGATAAAACTGCAGAAATTCGTAATGAAAAGTCAAATAAGATAGTTATGTTAGGAAATAAAACGGGAAAATACTGGTGGTTCAATTTGGATATAATCACTTTTTCGAGAGTATATTTAACTGATAAAGAAAAAGATTTGTCTAACGAATCAGAAATTGAAAAATACGCTTTTGATGAAACTAATATTTTATATGATCATAAGTATTCTAAAGTCAAAGATGTGTGGTCAGAAAGCGAGTCAGAAAGTCATGTCATAGATCACAACTATAATAAGTCAAAGCCAAGTACAAGTAATCTAAAGTCAAATCAAGAGTTGTTAGAATATTTACATCTGGGTGTAGACATAACAATAGATGATTTAAATAATTTAAAACTACCGTGTGAAAATTCGATAAAGAAAAAGTTGGGCTATTTATATCATGTTAGACTAGGTCATGCATCTATGGACTATTTAAAGAAAGCATCAGTCACGTATGATTGTCTCAAAAATGTAGATTTTGACACTGAAATTAAAGAATGTGAAGTATGTCGTTTTGCAAAAATTAAAAGATCCCCTCATAAAACAATAAGAGAAATAGCAGACAAACCAATGTTTCGTATACATAGTAATTTAATGGGTCCAATTAAACCGATAGGAGTAATAAATAAAAGTGTTTTTGTAGCAACTTTCACAGACAATTTTTTGAGATATACAATGACATTCAATATGACAAATAAGTCAGAAGTAGGAAAATATTTTAGAGAATTTATAGAAACAATGAGAACTAATTTAGGAGATGGAAAAATTAAAATTTCATATCTTCGAATAGACGGAGGTAGGGAATATTTAACTGTAGACATGAAGCATATAGTCAAAGAAGAAGGTATAATGTTAGAAATAAGTCCACCCGACACCCCCAAACTTAATGGTACAGCTGAGAGATTTAATCTCACAGCTATACAGAAGACAAAAGCATTGTTATTAGATAGTGGTTTACCACTAGAATTTTGGGAATTAGCCATACAACAAGTCACGCACATTCATAACAGATTGCCACATAAGAGGTTAAAAATGAAAACACCCTATGAAATGCTCAAAAATAGAAAACCCAAAATTGAATACATACATAGATTTGGATGTATTGCAATAAGAAAATTACCCCATGCCAAAACAAAAACGTCAAAATTTAGTGAAGACGGAGAAAGCTGTATTTTAGTAGGATCAAATCCTCAATCATGGCTACTCCTAAAACCCGAAAGAGGAAAATTAATTAAGTCAAGTAATGTAACGTTTCTAGAGTCAATTACCTTTAAAGATAAATACCCGAGAAATTATTTCGAAAAAGAAGGATTACCGAGAATTGAATTAATTAACTGGAATAATATAGAAGATGATACGCAAGTAGACCTATCAAATGGTATACCTGAAAACTTTGTAAATGAAAATAATTTGGAAGTAATATTAAAGTCAGAGAAATGTAAAAAGAATAAAAATAAAGTTTGATTTAGAGTGTCGTCAAGTGAGTCTTCATCAGACATTAATGATTCAGAGGGAGAAGTTGAATTCGAACCGAGTGAAAAGACAATAATTGCGACAGATAGAGAGAATAGATATTTTGCCATGATGTGCGAGATAAATAAAGTTCCAAAAACGTATAAAGATGTATTAAACAGTAATGAAAAAGAAAAATGGATGGAGGAAATTAATTCAGAAATAAAATCACTATTAGAAAGTAAAACTTGGAAATATGTAAAGGAACCTGAAGGTAAAAAGATTATGGATTCGAGATGGATTTTTGTCAAAAAGTTAGAACCAGGAGGTGTGTATAGATATAAAGCTAGAGTAGTAGCTAAAGGTTTCCAAGATCATCATGTGTATGATATGTCCGAATTATATGCACCAACCATAGGTTTAGCACAGATAAGAATGTTTTTGAGCATAGTAAATAAGATGGGATGGAAAATTATTCAGCTAGACGTAATAGTAGCATTCTTAAATAGCAAACTAGACAAGAAAATTTACCTGAAAATACCAGGAGTAGATGTTAACAAAAAATTCAGAAAAGAAAATTTATGCGAATTAAGAAAAGCTTTGTACGAATTAAAAGTTAGCCTAAAAAGGTGGTATTTAAAATTTAAAAAGACAATGAAAAGTATGAATTTTAACTTATATGAAGGTGAAGCCTGCATATTTTATTGGTGTCAAGGGGGAAAGATGGTTACGTTAGTTCAATATGTTGATGATATTTTAATCTCAGGAAATAATGCAGAAAAGATTTACAAAACTCAAATTGAACTAAGTAAAACTTTCAAAATGAAAGTTCTAGGTGAACCAAGAAAATATTTAGAAATAGATATTGAACGAAACTTCGAGACAAAAACGATGATGTTATCTTAAACAAAATTTATAGAATCCCTGTTAAAGAAATTTAAGTTAGAACATGTAAAAGGAAGTGATACACCAATGTTAACTAATCAAGCCATAAAGAAGTCTGATTCAGAAATTAAGTTAGAAACACAGTTAAATCGAAAAGAAAAGATACCCTATAGAGAAGCAGTAGGTGCTTTACTATATTTAGCTTTAAGTACTAGACCAGATATTATGTTTGCTGTAAATGTTTTGACACGAAAATCTCACGATTTTGGATTAATAGAATGGGCTAAAGTAGAAAAAGTTTTCAAATATTTGTCACGTACAAAAGACCATAAATTAGTATATAAAGGAGAAAATAATGAGTTAGTCAGTTTCTGTGATGCTTCATTAGGAATAAATGACCCGGATGGAATATCCACAACGGGATATATAATATTTCTTTTTGGAGATGCAATAGCATGGAAGTCAAATAAACAGAAAATTGTAGCAACGTCATCTATGGAGGCAGAATGTATAGCACTAAGTACGTCAACTAAAGAATTAGTTTACATAAAACATCTTTGTAGACTAATTCTAAAGAAAGAAATTAAGCCAATTATTTTCGAAGATAATCAAGCAGCAATAAGAGCCACTAAATCAGACGCATCGAGAGCTCTAAGACACTTAGTAAAGTTAAAGTATCATTATGTTAGAAAAGCTTTTCAAGACAAGGAAATAGACATAGTATGGGTACCAACAAAAGAACAAATAGGAGATTTATTTACAAAAGCTTTACCGAAACCTTTATTTCAAAAGTTTAGAAAAGAAATCTTAAATTATGAAGTAATAGAATAAGACAATTAACTAATGACAAAAATGTATTTTATATGTTACAGCATTATCTCGTAAAGGTGAATAAACGAAGTACCTGAAACAGAAGCTCAATAAGACATTTATAAGTCTGACATTATTTTGTATTTTTGATATTTAGAATTTAAGGTTGTGTTGTGATTTTATACTACGAATTTATATGATATTTGTCAGTCATGAAATTTCTTGAATTAAGTGTTGTTTGTTTCAAGTCAATCGAAAGATCAGTCAATTAAGTTTATGAATTTAGTTATTAAGCGTTTTCAGTCATTAAGTTTATTGTTGTTTGTTTTGTTATTTTGAAAGAACTGATCCATAATTTTCGAGACTGTCCTTTTCAGTATTTTGTTACTGTTTTTCGTTTTGTTTATTATACGACATTTATGAAAATAAATTGACATTTAATTGACGTAATAAGAGGGAGTGTGAGAATGGTATCTACGTAAGAGTATTACGTAAAGTAAATAAGAAAGAACATATAAGCAAGAGTAAGTATTCTCAGATATATAATACAGGTGTGAAACCTATCGATAGTTATCGATATAACTATCGATATATATATTCAACGTACATATCGATACAAGACATCGAGAACCTCAAGAATATACTACGCTATATTTTATGTTACGTACGTTACAGTTTGTCCGTTGTACTCACACAATAAACTCTTATAGTTCCTCGTGTACATATTATTCTTACAAATTATTTTCAATAAGTTCACGACAAACAGGTATGGTCGGTCGTACTGATTAGTGATTACGTGCCTTTCACTAGCTCTCACTAGCTCGTGTAGCTTAGTGGTTGAGACGTGCGCCTTCCACCGTGAAAGTTGCAAATTCAGTTCCCACGGAGAGTGGTGAATTTTTCTAAAAAATTATAATTCTAAATTGGGAGAAATCACTTTACTTCGAGGCTAGCATAAATTCACGAATGACGAGGGCTGCTTTTTGTCTGAAAAATACGATGGTAAACATCGCCTTTCTGATCACGTATTATAAAAAATAATATTCGCCGACGAGATTCAATGGCGAGCATTTACAGGTGAGGGAAGTCCCAGACAGGTAATTAATATTCACTTTCGAACCTCGGCGCGTAATATACCGTTATACGTTCGTCAGACGTATAGATATAATTGATAATAAGAAATATGTGAGAATTACTCGAGTATGTCGCTCGGCATTTAGCCCGTACGCCGTAACGATCAAATTTCAACGAAAAAATGACGACGAGAACGAGAAAAATAATAATTTATTCGACGTACAAAGACATATTTTTACAACGAAAAACGTTCGAAAGACGATGAAATTTGAGAAACGGTAGGTTTCCTCGAAATGTTTCCAATTACTGCACTGTTTGGAAGGTGGCACGTGGGACAACGGTAATAACCCATTCACGATTTGCCAGCACTGCTTCGTAGCTTATGCCAATACTCCAGCAAGGGACCTCTCCGTTGCCAAATGTGTTCGTTTCCCCACAAACACCAGAATCTAAAGCGAAGCGTTCGAAAAACACGTATAATTTCGAGGGAAAGAGAAAAATACCGGGCTGCAAAAAGTCCGAATAATAAATCGACTGAAATACGCGAGTCGTCGGTAAAATAAGGCCCTCTTCGTCGGCCAGGTACTCCGCGTCCGCTTTCAATTGCCGAGATAAAAAAGTTGACGCGTGTCGTCGTCGCATTCGGGCCTACACCTGTATCGCGACGTAAGACGCAAACCGTTTTTTAAACGTACACCTAACCCAAAAACTGTGGCGCGGATTTGAGAGAAAATAATACGGGATCGGTGCGGGATCCCATCCACCCTATCACCATTTGAGAGCAAGTTGATCGAAATCGGTGCCCCGGATATAAATTCGCGCTCGAACAGGCGAGACGAAAAAAACTGCAACGTTTAGTGCGGTACACCTAACGCCTTTTATTAGCTGCCGAGTCGTCAGCTGATACGAGAAAACGATACGCCACGCTACGCCACGCTACGCTACCGTCACCTGCCGAATAAAAGGCGAATAAAAGGCGAAACTAAGGCGGCACTTAGCTCCTCTGGGAAAAGTACGTTTTCAACAATCATAAAATTAGCCGCTAAAAAGTTAATAAAAGATCGGAAACGGAATCATCGCGACGATTGCATTATTTTGCAACTTTACCGTTGACGTAACGTTACGCGGTTAAAAATTATTACCTTTTTCAAAATCGAATCGCAAGTAAAACTGATTTTTTGGAAGCACGTTGCGGCCGATGCGCACCAGAATTGAGAGCATATATTTTTGTCTGCAAAATTCTTAGTTATCGGTCCAAAATCGATCATTTTATAGCCAAAACAATATCGAAAATAGCTACGAACGCGAATTACCGTCCGGACGATCGACGCCAATATCGGCGACACGTTAGAGTAGATGACGACGATGATGATAGATATTCGTACCGAATTACGTACCATTTGGTTCAAAATTAGGCATTTCGTAGCAAAATTAAAAACAAAAAAAAAATACAGCGAGACCGGATGCACCGTCCGGCTGATCCGCACTAAAATCAACGGGTTGGGTGGTCCTCGACGTGGTACAAACGTTCGTTTCAGATTTCGTGACTAGGGGACGAAAGTAGCGACCCGTACCGCGGTAACAAGAAGTTGGCTCAAATATATTTATACCTACGAATTTGACGTGCCTACCACCACCCCCGCCACACCTCAATTAACGAGTAAATTTTCACACAAAACCGACTTAACAACACCGAGTGTGAGGCGGGCGCACTGACTGACTGACTGACTGACTGACTACCTAACGGCGAATAGGAGGGGAAAAAATGTTATTTCGCCAAAATATGGGCTTATATTCTGCTGGTGACGAAAGCCGAAAACCGAAAGCCGAACCACGAACCTCGAACCGTGTAACCGGCCTTCGCACGCTCTCGTCGTCAGTTCACTGGCTGCGGCTGCGGCTGCGGCTGCGGCTGCGCGTAACGTACTAGGTACCCTTAACCTTCGTCTAAAAAACAAAAACGACAACATACGTAATGCGAATTCATAACCATAAACCATTCCTCCTTGATTTTTCCAGTTTTTTCATGTTTTTTCGAAGCCCGTCGGCACCAGCTGTTCTGCGTGAGCCGCCATCAATCAGAAAGTAGAAACCGACATATCGTCGGTGGCATTTTGAAAAATAAAGAAAGGAAGAAACGTGCGAAAAGTTACCGTCGCGAATACCGGCGCGTCGGACTGAAGCACTCGCACGTTTATATTAGAGGTATAACGAAGTTAGGCACACCCCAAACGGGTGTACCCTACCGCGGGCGACGGTCCATTCGTTTTAATAATTTTCACTACCTACGCGGCAAGTAAACGCGCAAAATAGTGAACGAATGTTGGCAAACGTTTAAAACAATAATGCTGCAGCATTTGGGGGGGGGGGGGGACAATCGTAATTTCATTGCTCGCATTTGGCCATAAAATACACGCGTATTATCGATCCGAAAACTGTCGCAGGGGCAGAACGCGTAACGAGTTCCGTTTTACATACGAGTCGACGGGTAAGATTAAGTTTCGGTATGGAAAACAGGTCATCAGAAGTCGCACGTTAAAAAGATCTACCAGAAAAGCAAGTTTTCAAAAAACTACCAAAATTTCTTTAATTTTTCGTGTCGTCGTGTCGTCGTGTCTGTGTTTTCAGACACGAACTGAGAAAACTATCTTTGCCTGCTGTCAACCTCCCGTCGTAAGATTAATAACAGTTTTGTTTTTCCATGTTTTCTTTCACGAAAACTTGCCAAAACTTGGAATTTTCATCGTTTTTGAAAAGCTAATTTTCCAGCAGATGGTGCAACTTTGACTGGGATCCAAAAAGTTTTTCATTTCACATCAAAAGTTCTAACAAGTTTAGAAAGAAAAAAAAAGAAAAGAAAATAAAAAAACCAAAAAAAAAAAAAACCAAAAAAAAAAAACAAGAAAATCGATCATACGAAAAAATTTTCCGCGATTTTCGCGCAATTGGCGTTTCAGCAAAGGTTACGGTACAGAAATTACGGTGACATTGGGAGGAGCGCTTTTACGGCGGCGATGTGGGCGACAACCAGCAGCCGTAGCAGCAGCAGCAGCAGCAGCAGCAGCAGTCGCTTCTTTCGACTGATAAGTGTTAAAGGTACTCACATGCCGAACGAAGCGCCTCCCAGATGGGCCGCGTGGTCGAAGAATCTGAACCTCATCAGCATACACGTCACGTCGACGGCCATAATGGTTTTAATGCCCTGAAAACGAACGGAGGCACGCGTCATCAGCAAAGCGGCCAACCGATAAATTCGAATCGGATCGAACGCAACAATATTACCGTGCTGGCTTTGAAAGCGAAAAACGGAATGAAGACGACCGACAGCAGGGTGTCCGGATACTTGACGCACGTATAACCGAGCACAGCCATAATGGCGCCGGACTGGCGGGAAGGAACGGCCACCGCACGCGCAACCAGTGGTACGGCGCCAGCGACAAATCGGAAACGGCAAATCGGAAACGGCAAATCGTAAATTAGGTACGCGCACTCGACCGAGTGGTGCTTAAGTGGGCGTTGTACTTACGGCGCCCAGCGACATGGCCGCGTCTCGCAATGCGACCTTAAAGAGGTGGCTGACGAGCGACGAAACGGTTGCGGCGCTGCAATAGAAGGCGACGAACTGCTCCTTTCCCAGGTTCGGCACAATGGCTGCGGCAAGCAAAATTAAGGCCTCAATCGCGACAACAGGTTAGGTATGTACGGTAAGACGGCGACGCAGTACCATTAGAATTATTAGGACGTATGGGCTGGCTGGGTGGGCGGCGGCGGTCGGGTCGGGTCGGGTCGGCCAGACCGCGCACCCCACACCGCGCAGTACCGCACCTACCCGTAATGAAACTGTTCAACGCGAACATGTTCGCCAACAAATGCAGCAGACTCGAATGACTGAACGTGCTGAGGAACATCGGCCAACATATTCGTTCTGAAGGCGGACAAACCGAAACAGAAAGGCAGAAACAGGCGTTATTACGAAAAAGTAGAGACGACGATATATTCGCACGCCTACGCTCGCCTCGCACGGTCTGCCCACTCGCCACGAATAATCGCGTCGTTTCGTCGATGTACGATTTGCGATTTGCGATTTGCGATTTGCGATTTGCAATTTGCAATTTGCGATTTGCAATTTGCAATTCGGACGAATCACTATTTTCACGACGTAGGTACGCGCCAGTTGTGGCCTCAAATCGTAGCTTGCCTACGACGCGAACGACTCGCCTTTCGTGGCGACGGCGCAGGTATTCGCAAATATCATCGGCGAGACGAACGCGACCGAGCAAAAAGGGACGGACGCACACCGTACGCTCACACCTCATCCGTGTGTAGAGATAATGGGACGTGGAACGTGGAACGTGGAACGTGGAACGCGAGCACTACCCGTAAGCCAAAGTGTAACAAAACTGCGGCACCAAACTGCTGAAGGAGAGAAACGGCTACCTACTGAAAATGTACCCGCTGTCCCGCTTTCACACGTATCACCAAGGCACCAAATGTGACGGGACGTAAACGTAGCCGGTGATTTATTAGGCACTACCTTGCGATGCTTCTAATTGCGTTTGTTACGCTTATTAAAATCGTATAAAAACAAGAGTTTGAGAAAGGGGGCGAATTATTTGTTTGGCCGCATTTAACGTAAAGCGGGTGAATTTTCGATCGACGAAGGAGAGGTAGCAAAATTTGTTCATCTCTCCATCTCTCTCTCTCTCTCTCTCTCTTTTTCTCTCCACATTCGCGCCACTTTTTTCACGTACGTATACTGCTCGTTCCATCGTCCCTTCCCTATACTTGCATATTATGGGTACCGTAATCAGCCGCATTACCCTCCCCTTGTGGGTGAGTGTCGGATAATAATACGACCTTGCGGTAGATTTTAAACAAGGATCAAATACGGAGATATTCTCGCACGCTGTATTTCAAAAGTAAACAGAATCATCGAGTCGTTGGCAACAAAAACATGAGACCAACTTAAAAAAAAGATGAGCCTAAGGTATCTGTACGTTATAAAAATTCTAGCGCAGCGATGCCTCGCTAGAAAACCCGGTTTTCTCAATATTCATATCGACGGTAATCGACAGTTTATACGGATATTTCACCGCTAGTTGTTGGGCACCTACACCAATCCTGCTTTCCTCGCTCCTTGGCACACTGCACCGCGTGTAACCATACATGCATTGTATTATGTAAACCGGTTCTCATTAATCTCTATATGACGTCACATCGCCTTTAACTTGATATTTGTTCCACGTTGATTTTTAAAACTTTTATTATTATATTCTCTCCAGTAGATGGAACATTTTTGTCTGTTTCTTTCATCAAAATACACTCTCAGACCTCTATACCAGTTGTTGCTACGGAAATCCCACCTTCTCTCTTTCTTCATCATCATCATCATCATCATACTATATATATATATATATATATATGTGTGTGTCATATGTACACTCTCATCACGAAGTGTTTCCCCTACTACTTTCGATCCGATAACGCTGTTGCTTCGCCATTTCATATTTCATTTGTGAAACATATTTTAGTCGCGAATAAAATGTCTTTAAAGTAGAAAGTCTCAAGTTCTTTCGATCCTCGTTCTGTATGCCTCACATCACTAGTTTCATGTTAAGAAATTACAAAAAACTATCGACAGTTATCCATTTCTTTACTAAAAATATCGATCTATCGATGTTTTATCATTAAAAACCTCTTTTCTAGAAATTTTTTTTCCAGTTTTCTCAAGAACTACGAGACCGATGAACATCTAACTTCTTTCAGACCTGCTCCCATATAATAGCTATCTTCTGTACAAATTTCAACCCTATCTGTCAGGTAGTTTTCTCAAAACCATACACAAATTTTTTCAACAAATTTTTCTCTTAATTTTTTTGGAAACTGCCGAATTAATAGGTACCAAACTTCTAAGATACTTGCATTAACTTAAGGAAAGTCTATCGTGAAAATTTCAGCCAGATCCATTCCGTTATTTTCTCAGAATCCCGAAAAAACGACTTTTCCAGGAATTGTTTATTTTCCAGTTTTCTCAGAAACTAATTAACCGATAAATAAAATACTTTTTTCAGACCTGCTACAATATAAGAAATATCTCTCGTAAAAATTTCAGTCTTATCCACCGGGTAGTTTTCTTGGAACTGTTAACACAAAATTTTGGGCAACAAACACACACACACCCACACACTCTCTAGCTGCACCCAAACTTCGTCCTCTCATTTATGTTTCTCAAAATAAATATTAAATATATCTCAAGAAACACGAAGAAATGTATATCAAAATTTCTTCATGTACAATACTGACACTTAACATGAAATATAAATTCAAACGTGACTGTTTAGGTTCAAAGTCAATGTATATGTTTAAAACTGAATAGTTTCTTAAATTTATCTCTAGAATACCTTTTTGTTTTGGACCACGTGTCAATGATGGGTGCTTACGGCACAGTTTGTGAAAATAATGTAAAAAACTTTACCATCCATAAAAATGGATAAACTTCCATGGTTGAAACAGAGAATGCCACATAAGACAAAAAAATGTTTAGCAAAAGAATTAACGAATAAATTTAAATACCGACACAAAGAACGTAAAATTATGTCAGACATTGGTACGTCAGTTGGGACAATATTTTGGTGTCCTATTAGGGGTAGGAGGCGTTCATCATTGGAAGTTCGTTGATAAAAAGCCATATTCTATACGTTAGAGAAAACCAGATATATATAATAAATAATAAATAATAAATAATAAATAAATAAATAAATAAATAAATAAATAAATAAATAAATAAATAGTACGTATTTCACTGAAACTGTTCCACGAAAAAAGTGTAGCCCGCTGCCCTTAAAAATTGCCAAGAAATTTTCTTCAACCATATTCGATGATAAATTGCCAAGTTGAGCCGAAAAAGAGCTTCATACCTCACCATATCGTGGCTCTCACAACAAGTCTAACAACGCAACTGGCGACGTGCCGGGGTACATTCGTTTAAAAAATGATGACAATACTCACGGCTGGCCGGATTCAAAACGAAATACGTCATCATCGTAGGGCGGATCGACGGTACTTTCCACGCCAAATACACCAGCACATTGACCAACAAGATTGGCACAAAAATTTTCTGAGCTTCTGACAAAGAATTCCATAATGTATTACATACTTGACGAATCGACCCCTATATAATGCTGCATTGATAACCACGGAGACAAATTCGATAAAAATTGACAACAGTACAACCTACTTGTTTTTCAGCGCGTATTCGAAAATTATTACCAAATTTCTCTCGAATCCACAGGTTCGACGGATTGACTTTGTCCACAAGCCACTTCTGGGGTGAACGTATAAGTTCTTTCGCACGGTTGCGCATATTTTCGTACTGCCATATAGCCGCTCCGGCAAATGACGCGGAAGAAAACTAATGTTTCGAAATTCGAATCATGATAAATCCACGTAGGTTGATCGTAAAAGTAATAAAATTTTACCGAAAATTTACAGGTCTGTTCTTTTGGCCAAAAAAGTACGAGAGTTCTTCCACTAGTTCGCAAATTAATTAACAATGATCTTTTGGGAGACGGTGCAAAGTAGTGGCCTTCTTTAAAATGTGCTGTGAACTCAGTTCAGAGAATAGCGCGGAAGGTGCGTACACTTTCTGCATGAAAAGTAGATGACTAGGTGTAGAAAATATTCGAAAAAAATATTCCAACTTTTCAATCAGTCACATGCGAGGAATTGGGAGTTCGTTGCGTGTTAACTAATATTTGTTTTTATTTTGTTTTACCTGTGCTTTCAGTTTTCTCGTTTCTCTTAAACTTTCGTTTGATCGCAAAAAAAATGAAAAATTTTTTGCACATTTTTCACACTTTTCTGTTTCCATTCTGAACCTACTTCGAACTGATTACACACTTTTCCGGCGGAAAGAACAGGCCCGACAGATAGAATTTCACCATTAAAGCAAAAATTGCTGGTTTCAATATTTTCGAAGATGCTTTCGCTTGATCACTACGCGGCGACATTTTGTTCGAGACAATGTTCCCACTTTTAATTTCATTTTTAACATATCTGAGGGAGCTTTTCGATGATCTACATCGATGGCTGATTACCAGACCAAACATTCTTCCACTAGGACACAGATGGTCGATATACCTAAACCAGAAAAAAAAATGTATCAGAAACAGTATCGACTCACGCACACGAATTAAATATATCAGAAAGAAAACTTACACTCTGTTAAAATTAAAGAACATTATGCAACTCATGTAGCAATGCGAATAGTTAAAAGAGAATCAACCTACACATTTATTCATACCAAGTATTTGGTTCCGTACTTGGGCCATACTACCTATAAATGTGGTTTTTTTTTTCCAAGTTATTCCAGGAGTTCATCAAGAAAATTAAATAATTCTCACAAAGTATTTCATCAAACTGACCGAACACAAGCAATTCTCCTGACAATTTTATAACGATGCCAAAGCAAAGCCAACTTCCCTTATCAAGCCATACCAGGGTTGCCAGGTTTGAAACATGAAAAGTCCGTACTCAGTCATATGTCTACATTTTTCAGCCGCCACAAAATCCGTACGAATCCGTACAGTGTTGCAAACTCGTTTTGGAAGAAAAAGTACCCTCTTCTTTTCTTTTTTTTAGATTTTGAGACTTTTGAGGAAAAATATTTCAAGTATTCGCCTTTTTTTTATGAATTTGCAAAAATGAAAAAAATAACCGCTATTCCTAATTTACCAGGAGAATTTTATTGGCTTAAATGAAGAAGAATAAATAGGTTAAAATTAAGGCTGTTTGTCATTAACGTCATTATAGTCTTTCAATATCTGAGTTTATAGCATCTCATTTCTCATAAAATGGGGAAAAAAACTAGGGTATGATCATAACTGTAGCTCCAGGCATGTTTATGGCTGATTCTAGCTCAATGATATTGCAGCTTCATTCATAATCAGATTGACTAGAAAAAATTCTTATTTCTCAAACTTAATCTAGATTCTAGTCACTCCTGTGATCCTATTATTGTGTATATTATATATTTGTTTTTTTTTTCTATTAATTTTTTTTAACTTTTGGGCTTTGGCTTCTCTTATCCTATCTCAACTACGATACTCTTGACATTATAAATTTATAATCTCAATGGCAAAATCCAACAAACATTTAAAATTTGAAAATTTGACTTCTTTTTTCATCAACAATCAGGATAACTGAACTGTGATAAAAAAAAAAACCTTAATTATAATTTATATTGAATTTTTGCTCAAAAATTAGTACTAGTGGCAAGAAATCTGTGTGAATCCGTAACCTCTTACAATATCCATACAAAATCCGTAAGTAGATTTTCATACCTTGAAAAATCCGTACCTCTGGCAACCCTGAGCCATACTGAATACTATTGAGGTGAGGTCTGATCACTTTACACAGAAAAGATAAGCACGGACTTCCATCTTGGAAAAATGTTTATTATTCAACGTTAGTACAACGACTGACGAATGGAGAACATTCTCCGTCGAGCAGTGGCGGAAAGAATATTATATTGGCGATCAGTGTCGCCACATGCAAAATGAGTAAATGCAATATACATGTTACATACAGTGTTAGTCAGTGTGAAATTATGTGTTCGTGAGGTGGTGAGGGAATTGTATCCCAACACCCCCTTGCGATTCAAAACGGACGAACGAACATATAAGTAAACAAAATGTCACACCTTGTATGTATTCAAAAACATATAAACAAAAAAAAAACTAAAATAAGCAATAGCAGTCAAAATTATTACATATAAGTGTCATATAAAATTGCTATATATATATATAAAAATGGTAAAAAAAAATTAGGTATGTCGTTGATTAGTATTATGATGTACAATTAAAATGTGTGTGGATTTATATATTACATGTTTTATCTTAAATATATCGTGTAATTATTAACATGAGGTATACATTTGACCTTCTGTTATTGTGTCACGTCTTATAAGTATTGTGTGACTTTAATTTAAAAAATAAATATATATAAAAAAAATTGAAAATTGTGAGGTGAAGTGTGAAACGACATATGGACTGCTCGGTTTACGATAGGCGCTAAAAGACCGACGCCCATCCGCAGTCCAAAACCAAATATCAAAAATTTTGAGGGTTACGTCAATTAAGACTTTTGGCCGAAAAGTTGACTTGTTCGGAGTATTCTCATAACGATACTTTGGTATGTTTTCCGATCAAGTGCTTTTGTTAATATGTCGGCGACTTGATCAGATGACCTAATATCATTAAAACTTATTAAATTCTTTTGGAAAGCTTCCAATACTGCATAGCATTTGATCGCTAGGGACCTGGAGCGTTTCTGGCCTCCCCCAGATGCAATACGAGATGCAGATATGTTGTCCTCGTAGACTTGCACTGGGTTGGTTACAGAGAAAACACTCTCAGTAAGTCTCCAGATCACATATATATCGTCTAGTGCATCATTCAATGCAATTAATTCGGCTGCAGTCGACGAGGTTGCAACCGTGTTTTGCCGGTGAATGGCCCAATTTAATAAGTTTCCGTTAACGGATATCATGAAGCCAGTTGTGGAGCACCCTTTCTCCAGGTTATTAATATCAATGGGTGAATCGTCTACGTCGGGTGCATACGACACATCGACAAAAGCTTTAATTTGTGTTTGGTCAGAGTGGAAGACCAGAGAGAAGTCCCTTGTTGTTTTAAGGTACCTAATAATGCGACAAACATAATTCTTAATTTCATTATTAAACGATGCCTGAAAATGTGACAAGTAGTTGACAGCGAAGGCAATATCCCGGCGGGTCAGTCTTGCCACATATAGCAAATTCCCAATCATAGCCCTATATTCGGTATCATCCAATCCATTTGTTGGCTTCCTTATCTTAAGCCATGTCTCCATAGGTGTGGAAGATGGATTACATTCCGTCATTCCAAATTTCCGGAGAATTTTATCTATATATCTATTTTGTGTTAATATTATTTGCTTCCTAGGGATGTCTCGACCTATTTCAAATCCTACGAAGAAAGTTGGATTATATTCTATTTTTAAAGTAAAATTTTCATTGAAAATATTTATCAAGTCTTGTGTCCACTCGTCGTGGTTACTACAACATGTCATCCACAAAGACTATTAAAAGTGCCATTGCACCATTATTATCTTGTTTTGTATATAAACATCTATCTATTTTTGATTGAATGAATCCAGCTTGAATTATTGTTGAATTCAACAAGTCGTACCAACTCTTGGAAGACGTTTTCAGTCCATATATTGACTTTTTTAATCTTAGGCAATTATTTTCGCCTAGTTGGCATCCTTTAGGGTTTGATATAAATATATGGTATTTTATTTGTGAATTGAGGAACGATGTTTTTATATCGAATTGTATTATATTTAAATTATATTTATTTGTGATAGACAGTATACATCTTATCAGCCAATATTGGATTACTGGGGCATATGTTTCAGTTAGAGAGTAGTGAGTAAGATCTTTAAAACCCCTTGCAACCAACCTGGCTTTCGGTATGTGAACGCCTTAGTTGTTGGGTTTTGTGGTAAAACACCACTTCGTATCTACTAACCTCACATTTCTCTCCTTTGGGACGACTTCCCACACACCCATATCAGATAGTGACTTCAGCTCGTCAGTAATGGCTTGTTGCCATTCTTCCTTAAAAGGATTGTTTTCGACATCCTCCCATTTTTGAGGAATGTGGTCCTCAATGTAATTTTTATATCTTGATATAAATAAATTTAAAATTACAGGAGTTTCTATTATATTATTATTATCCTGTATTATTTCATTATTATTATTTTTATTATCTATTTGTGTTATATTCCTCATTTCATCGAATTTGACGTCGCAAGTGACATGCAATTTGTCGATTAATGGGTCCCTTATACAGTACCCACTATTGGTGTACCCTACAAATATTCCTTTATCGGATCTCTGGGTTAGTTTTGGGTGTTCAATGTTGGTTTTCTTTCTTTTATTTTTTGTGGCCTGCTGCTGACGGACTTCTATAGGAATATGTCTATGAGCAAGAGACCCAAAAACTCTCATATTAGATAAATCCGGCTTTATACCGTAAAACATTTTGAAAGGGGTTTTGTGATCCTTGTTGGCCCTAGTTGGGCTTCTGTTTATAACATAAACAGCCGTCAGAACAGCCAAAGACCAAAAACTAAAATTCAAATTGGAGTCAAACAGCATAGCTCTTGTCCTAGCCATAATCGTTTGATTCTGCCTTTCGGCCATCGCATTCAATTCCGGTGAATACGGAACGACAGGCTCAAGATTTACGCCGTTTTCCTCACAAAATGCCTTCATGTTTGAATCTAGATACTCCCTAGCATTGTCACATCTTAAAATGGCTATGGGATAGTCTGGAAATTTCAATTTTAATTTCATATATAGTTTTTTAAATGCCTCAAACACCATTGACTTTTTCTCAATAGTGGAGATGAAAGTATATTTTGTGGCATGATCCACGAATATCAAAACGTACTTTTCACCGTATATTCCTGGTGAGAAGGGGCCCATTGTGTCCGATGAAACGAGTTCAAGTTTTCTTTCTGGCCTGGTGCGAGTTCCATTGTGTCCTAGTCTTCTAGAGTTTGCTTTCACACATGTCTCACACAGACTGAATTCGTCATCACAAAATGTAATTCCGTTCGGAATACCTATTGAGACTTTTGTCAAGAACTTTAAATTCTTCCCTGACAGGTGTCCCAATCTCCTATGCCATATCATTTTTTTATCTATTTTTAATTTCTCTATATTCTCCCTTATTTCTTGATTATCGTTTATTATATCATTATTATTTGTTATATTATTATCATTTATACCTACATCCTCATTCAATTCGCTACTACCTTCATTCATTTCATTATTTTGTGGATCGTTATTATCATATTCGTCATTAGCGTTTATTATATTATTATTATCTAAATTATTATTATTTGTGTTTTCTTGTGTATTATTATTATTATTCTCTCCATTCTCTTCATTTTCCTTCTGACTTTCCTCAATAATTTCCTCTTCTACTTCGTATTCCATCCATTCATCCTGGGAATTTATGTTGGGCATACATGCCAATTTATTTGATTCATTATTATAGGGACATATTTTATTTAAATCATCTTCATTTTCTATAATATTGACCATGGATTCCGGTACAATTTCGTACTTTACCATGTATACCCCCCTTATTTTTGGGGCCAAAAAAATTACTTCGTCCGTCCCGCGGATGTATATATGCGCTGCAGAGAAATTTTGGTCTATGCCCAGCGCCCTATTTTCTGTTATCTTAATCCCTGACATAAGGTCTACATTCAGGGATTGTACGTAATGTACGTTCTTTAATCTTATCACTGTTTGATTCCTCTCTGAATTTTCCACCCTGATAAACATAGTTCCTATATGTGTGGCAATTAGTAATGTATCTTGGATGGCACATTCTAACTCGATAGGCTTTTCCAGCATTATGGGGTTAGACAATTTTGACAAATCTGATAAAACGTGGGCAACAGCACCACCATCTAACATTATCCTCTTAGTAAGAGGGACATAATCTGGATTTGTTATTAAGTTTATTAATTTATTATTATTTGTGTTTTTATTTGGCTCGTGGCCCTTATACCTTATCATCATTTACCACTGAACATCATTTTCTTTTTTCTTTTTATTATTATTATTATTTTGATTATTTCGTCCGTATCTCGTTTTCTGTGCAGGACCATCTAATTTATCTTGGGGTTTTGCACCCTCTTTATTTGACGGACATACTTTAGCTATGTGCCCTTTGCCATGGCACTTGAAACATACTAAATTATTCGAATTTGGCAAATTATTTTGATTTTGTTTATTATTATATTTTCTATTTTCGTAATTATTATTATTATTCTGAGGCATTTCTGACTTTTGATTATTATTATATGTCATTTTCCCCTGATCTACATTTTGACTATAGTTTTGATTTCTATTTGTATTATTATATCTATTATAATTTCCTCCATATTGGGATCTCTGATTTCTATTATTTTGGTTAAAATTACAAAATTTATTATTATAATATTTTGACTTTTTCTCGTCATATAACCTATCTGATCTTTCGATCAACATGGCATGGAGTGTTTCGATCATTTTTTAATCCTGACTTAAGGTATTGAACTCCAGCCTTGTCATGTCATAGTCCATGTTCAGTGATATTAGGAGTTGTTCTATCTCCTCATGTTTGTCTAAGTTTTTACCGCAGTCCCTTATTTTTTGGGCTGATCTAGAGAACACGTCTAAGTAACTCCTCATATTTCCATCACTATTAAATTTTAACCTCTGAAAGGCCTGCTTCGCGTTAATATATGTAACCTGCGTGCAGCTTTTATACCTTTCATCTAAGACTTTTAAAATTTGGTTTATCGTTTTTAAGTCTTTTACTCTTTCGATTAGTTCGTTGTTTAATCCCTGATAAATTAAAGCCTTTCCTTTTTCTTGGTTACGAAAATATGCCATCCTACTAGCTGGACTAGCATTGCCTGATTCAGGGTTTAAAAAATTATTCAGTTCCAGTCCCAAAAACAGTACTTCGGTCTCAACATTGTGCATAATCGGGTACAAACCCTCCGTATAGAGTGTTGAGACCATCGTGGTCCTCCAGGCATCATAATTCCTCCCATCCAATACCTTTTTTGTGTCAAATCGTGACATTTTATTATTAGATTTTGGGTGTTCGGGAGTTTAGATCCTACCTCAGAAACACGAGAACTTAAATCTAAGGGGTAACACGGTCTCAACCGCACGATAATGCAATACACGGTCTCAACCGCTCAATAGGGAATGCAAGTTAAATATATTATATTATGATATTCAATAATTAGTCAATATTCTATATTAAATCTTACAAAATATGTATTGCCGACGATGAGGTGATCTCTCCTCCGTTGTTACTGCTTCTTGAGCGATCGAATTACTGTGATTTTATTGTCAAAAATGTTTGAAATTAAATTAATCAAAGTCCCAAGTCTTGTTCAGAATACAGATGATTCTATTAAACACGTTAAAATTCGAATTAATACACAGTGCAAAAATTATTTAACAAGTATGAAAAAGATTATTGCTGAAAGGAAAATAATTTATCAGTCTTCATCAATTGAATCGAACTTTTGTTGTATGGGAACAGGAAAAATCTGTCACTAATGTCAATGTTCAACAATGTAGGTTTTCTATTGTTGGACTTGATAAATCTCATCCAACAAAGATTTCCTTTTTTTACAATTCTCAATCAACAAGATAAAATTTGAAGGCTATCAATATCACCTTTTAAGTTTCAACTTTACTTGGGATTTTGTTGAGAATTTACCTGAAATATATTGAAATATAACTTTATTTTATTAAAATTTTGATTTTTTCTGATTAATTTTGAGCAAAATCACACGAATTATTTGTTAATTAACTTAAACTTTTTTACTTATCTTTAATTTTTCGTTTCTTTTTTTGTATTTTTCTTCTGCTACCTCGCCCAAATGACACCAATCTGCGACAATTTTTACTCTGCAACCTTTGAATTTTTGATCTTCTTTCGCTGTTTCACTCCCTGGAACACAGCATGAACAATTGCCAACTGTTTTTGACTGTATGTACTAGTCTACCGAACCATAAAATCCTCTCGTATCTGATTTGTTTTCTCCAGACTTTTGACTTTGATGTTTTCACAGGCACCCAAGACTTTACTGTTGTTTTCATTCAATTTTACATTTATTTCACTTTTAATTTGTTGATTTACTTTAATTAAACTTTTAACTTTTTCAGGATAGTTACTTTAATCACCGAATCGAACTTTTCATTCACGAATTTTAACTTTTCCTACCACTTTGCATGGAGGTATCACTTGGCACTAAGCCTTTCACTTTGCGTGAAACACGAACTTTCAAATTTTAATAAATTACACGATTATCACAATCACATTTCAATTACCTTACCGTACTTATTTTTCTGGTCCGCAGCTCTGCTAACATATTGAGGTGAGGTCTGATCACTTTACACAGAAAAGATAAGCACGGACTTCCATCTTGGAAAAATGTTTATTATTCAACGTTAGTACAACAACTGACGAACGGAGAACATTCTCTGTCGAGCAGTGGCGGCAAGAATATTATATTGGCGATCAGTGTTGCCACATGCAAAACGAGTAAATGCAATATACATGTTACATACAGTGTTAGTCAGTGTGAAGTTATGTGTTCGTGAGGTAGTGAGGGAATTGTATCCTAACAAATACGAATACTACGAAAATCAAAAATTGGTTCCTCAACACAGTTGCCAACAATCGAAAATCTTGAAAATGTTGAGGATATTTTCAACTTTTAGCGCAATCTATGATATGAGTCACATACTCATGAGATGATGCTGAAACTTCTCCTATATAATTGTTGTAACGGAAATCCCACCTCATCTCCTTCTTCATTACCATCATCACCACACCATATATATATGGAATACATTCTTGTGAGAATATGAGGAATTGTCAACGGATCGAGTTCCCTAAAATCATATAAAACGAACCTAAACTACACACGACACCGATCAAAGACTAGACGCACACATTACGAACACATAAATAAAAACACAATATTCACTTAATTTACGAACTTTTATTTCCACATAAAGAATGGTGGAGATGTTAACATTACAAGTATTAAAAAGCGACTAGAGGCGTATGAATAAACATTATCACAGTTTGGTACAAAACACTAAAATCACAGATTACAAAAAACATACCGACAGTGTTGCCACCACAAATGATACGTGAGAATAATAGTCTCGAGTATAATTTATTTTGCTATAATTCTCACACGCCTCCTCAAATTATAATTATACGATTATGATAAAAAAATGGTAAAACAAATTATTAAATTGGTAAAGTCATTAAAACACAAATGACAAAAGTCAACAATAATACAAAAAGAAAAAAAAAGTTACGACAACAAATACTGACACAAATGGTAAACATATACAAAAAGTTACAACAAATTTAACATTTTACAAAATACATCAAATTTGGGCCTTGGCAGCCCTTCGTAAAAACGTCAGCCAACTGTCGCGAAGTTGACACGTATGAATACTTAAAATCTAAATTTACATGATTGCACACAAAACGGTACTTCACGTCCACATGTTTTGATCTGCGAGTGTTCCATTTTCCAGAGTGCAAGATAGCCAGACAACTCTGATTGTCTTCATAAATTACAGTTCTGTCATCAACTTGAATGCAAAAATCACTTAGTAGATACTTCAACCAAATTGACTCAGTGGTAGCATCGCAAATGGCGATCAACTCACTTTCAGTGCTAGACAGAGCTACTGTTGGCTGTTTCTTAGTGGACCAGGACACCAGCTACCCATAAACAAAGACACAGTAACCCGAGATAGACAGTCTTGTGTTAACACAGTTACCCCAATCGGCATCCGAATATGTTTCGATTATATTGCCGTTGTTATTAAGTTCATATGAGAATACCAATTTTTTGTCTTTTATTGTTATCAAATATTTAAGGACTCTCAATAAGTATCTGAAATGTTCGTCTGTGGCATGACTGGAGAACTGGCTGAAGTACGATATTGCAAAGCAAATATCGGGCCATGATCCTAGCATCAAGTACATCAAACATCCCATGAGCTGTTGATAGTTATTATTCAACACACTATCACACGCATTGAGGTCCCTATCCAATTGGAGTTTGGGGTCAATGGGTGTGTAGGTGGGTGCGCATTTATCAACACCAAACCGCCTAGCAACAGACTCTCTGAGATTCTTCTGCTCGATCTCCAGTATGCCCTCTTCGCGACTATAATTAATATTCAGACCAAGGTATTTTTTTCACCTTTCCAAGATCCTTACACTTAAATCTCTTATTAACTTGATTTTTAAAAAATGTGATTTGTTCTCTATTGTTGGAACTAATAAGGACGTCGTCAACGTATGTGAGTAGATAGACTATTGTTCCATCGTGTTTATTTTTGAACACATACAAACAGTCATCAGCCATGCTTTGTACAAAGCCAAGTGACAACAGGAACTCATTAAATAGTTTGTTCCACACTTTCGGCGACTGTTTTAGACCATATATAGACCTATTTAATTTCAGTACGTTAGTCCATTTATCAACCTGCGTTTCTATACCTTCTGGTATCTCGAGGTACACATCCTCAGAGAGAACACCGTTCAGAAACACACTACAGATATCTATCTGTTCGATATAAAATTTTAATTTATTACTAACAGCCAAGAGGGTCCTAACAGTCGAAAGTTTTGCCACTGGTGCATATACTTCATTAAAGTTGAAGCCTTTCTTCTGCTGGCAGCCTCTGGCAACTAACATGGCCTTATATAAAACATTATTTTCATTATCATATTTCTTGTTGAAGATCCAACGACACGTGATGGTAGAGGCATCCTTTGGACGTTTGGTCACCTTCCAAGTCTGATTGGAATTCAGGGCACTTATTTCAGATGAAATAGCCTCCCTCCACATCAGACTATCAGGTGCTGCACTCGCCTCCTCAAACGTCAAAGGGATGCCATCCTCAGCCAGGTATATATTTCCTGCTGCTTGATCACGTGCAGTCGCCTCCTGCGGAAGACAATCCAAATTTAAATCACCATCAACTTCAATATTTTCCACGTTGGATTACGTGATTTCCTTAAACAAATCATCGTTTTTTGTATATTTATTATGTCCAGAATTACCAATTGCACTTTCGAAGAACTCAACATCATGTGACAGACGTATCTCCTTAGTATTTATGTCCAACAACTTATAACCACATGGTGAATAACCTACCATTATTAATTTTTCACTTTTACTCTTAAACTTGTCAGAATCATGTTTGAACGATAACATATACGCATCGCATCCAAACGTTTTTAATTTTTTGTAGTCGTATTTTTCACCAAACCATCTTTCAAAAGGAACAAAATCTTTATTCGTGGGGCATCTGTTCACGATATAGGCGGAGCACAATATGGCTTCCGACCAAAATATTTTCCCAAGACCACTCTCAAACAACAGTGTCCTTGCCCTTTTGCACAGTGTCCTGTTCATCCTCTCAGCCTTTCCATTCTGCTGAGGACAGCTGCCAACAGTGGGTTCAACCACAATTCCTTTCTCAGTACAATATGACTGGGAGGTAGTATTAAAGTACTCTGTGCCGCGATCACAACGGAGTCTCTTTACATTATAACCAAACTTATTCGAGACCATCTCGTGATATTCTTTAAATTTTGCAAAGGCTTCCGTCTTGTTCGTCAGCAGGTAAACACAACAAAAATTGGAATAATCGTCGATAAAAGTCATGAAATATTTTGCTCCTTTATATGCAGGAGGGATAATAGGTCCACAGAGATCAGTGTGAACCAGTTCCAAAGGCTTACTTGTTTTTTGTTCATGCCTTGGGAATGGTTTCCGACTCTGTTTCCCCATAACACAGGGCTCACACAGCAATCTGCGGTTGGAGTCAACATTCGGTATCAAACCCCTGCTTGACAACAACCTCACATCGTTCGCATTCAGATGAGCAAGTCGTCTATGCCACACGAACAGTGGGCTCGATTCATCCCCCAATGTCAGATTACACGATTGACTTGACATTTTAACAAAGTCAATCGTGTACAAATCTGAGTCTACGCTGACTCCAGTGGTAATGATTTTTCCACTGCAGCGTTGGATGACATCAACAGACTCTTCTCGGAACAGAGTGTCAAATCCCAACTTGCTCATACGTTTAACCAAAAGCAGATTCTGCGGCAGCTCCCGAGCAAACCTTACGTTTTTCAGCTCGATTACAATTCCATTCAATAGTTTCAATTTTACAGTACCTACAGACGTGACGGACAGGGAGACACCCTTCTTCGCAACACAGATACTATGCGGTCTGATCAAATCTATATAGTCACTGAACAGGCTTATATCATTAATTATGTGAATTGTGCATCCACTGTCAACTACAAACGTGGTTCGAGGCATTGAATTTACGTTTTCTTTTGCATTGCAAGAGTCATTAATTCTATTATTATCGTCATTATTCAATGTGAAGCTGTAACCCACTTCAGAGCAATCGTCATTAGCATTAAAATTCTCATTGCACATCTGTGCCGAGCTCCTATTACTGTTACTGTTATTGGAACTCTGGTCATTAACACGATTTCCACTATTATTATTATTATTGTTATAATTTTCATTATTATTACGGTTTGTGGCATAACAGTTTCGGGCTATGTGCCCTATTTTGTTACAATAATGACATTTCACGTTAGAATGTCCACCGTCAGTACCAGTATTATGACCACGTCCATTAAAATTATTATTATTATTATTTTGAGAGCTCGAGTTTTGATTATTATTATTAAAATTATTATAGTTATTATTTCTGCCTCGATTGAATCCACGACTATTATTATTATTATTCCGAGATCGACCACGATTAAAACGATTTCCATTATTATTATTATTGTTATTATTATTACCAGAATTTCGTCCGGCATTGTTGTGATTACCAAAATAAATATTCTCCTCACCAGTGACAGCCACTGATGAAGGTTTCTGTGATGCAGTGTTCAGAGTGTTACCTCGAACTGTCGATTTGCTATCAGAGGATAGCTCACGCTGGAAGTTGTTCAGCTACATGAACACTCCATCCCAGGTGACGACTTCTGCATCTTCTATCACAACCTTAATCGGACGAAATTCCGCAGGTAGTTACCTCAGCAGTACCAAAATAAACTGTTTAGTGGTCGTTAGATCTCCCAATTCCGTTAAACGTCTACATCGAGAATGAAAATCCAACAGATACTTCTGCAAATCAAAACTAGACACATACCGTTTTGCGTACAAATCACCTCGTAAATCCATTAGCGTCTGGTCATTGCCGTTGTCTATGAGGTTCGTCAGGACATGAAACATTTCTTTCGCCGTCGTGTACGTTTGAATCATCTCCAGGTACTCGTCAGTTACATTGTTTGCTATCAGGAACATCGCCTTCGCGTTCTCCTTGGACCAGGCATCTCCCCTATTACAAACAGTCGGCAAAGAATCGATTATAATATTACTTAGCGACTCCTTTGCCAACAGCAGCTCCATCCTGAACTTCCATGTCCGGCCATTCTGCCCATTGAACGGCTCAATCATGTTCTGCTTTCTCACTTCCATCTCGTCGACAGGTACAGACGATCAGTTACACCGCAAACACAGCGATTTCAGCAACTTCCAGATACGTCGACCAACAATTCAACACAAACGAGATCACAGGAACATCGAGCAGTGAACATATTAAACAATGGAAAAACAATTAGCAGGCATGATACTACTTGGGTGTGGCGAGCAGAATCCGACAGCACAACATTGACAAACTATAACAATGGCGACCACATTGACATCCAGGTAACTGGGCCCATAACCTGTGAAAATATGAGGAATTGTCAACGGATCGAATTCCTTAAAATCATATAAAACGAACCTAAACTACACACGACACCGATCAAAGACTAGACGCACACATTACAAACACATAAATAAAAACACAATATTCACTTAATTTACAAACTTTTATTTCTACATAAAGAATGGTGGAGATGTTAACATTACAAGTATTAAAAAGCGACTAGAGGCGTATGAATAAACATTATCACAGTTTGGTACAAAACACTAAAATCACAGATTACAAAAAACATACTGACAGTGTTGCCACCACAAATGATACGTGAGAATAATAGTCTCGAGTATAATTTAATTTGCTATAATTCTCACAATTCTACTTCTCTCACAAATCACTTCCCCTACTTTCAATCACCGATAACGCTGTGCTTCGCCATTTCATACTAAATCATATTTTACTTCCAAATGTATGTTCAGTCTGCGAATAAATTTAATTGTGAATAAAAGTCTCACGTTCTTTTTCAGTCCTCGCTTACTCTACCTCACATCATGGTAGCCATTGCTACGGTAGAATATTAATTGAGACTTAGAAAATTTTTCGTGTAAAAGCAGACAACTGAATTTTTTGAAATGATTTATTGCTGTGTAAAAATTTTTTGTTGATTATTTATGTGAATGTACACAAAAAGTATCGTGTCATCGAGAATATTAAACTCGATTTTTTAAATATTTTCGTGAATTTTTGGAAAGTCGAAAAATGAAATAAAATTTTAATCCATTCCTGATTCACTAATGGCCGACCCTGGAAGTCATCGAACAATAATCCAGAAAGGACTGCCAAAGGATCCAGTGAACCACCAAAGGAAATCTTCTACTCCCATCATCGAAGACTCTACAAGAGATCTGCAACATCGAAGACCACAACTTTAGGCCAACTTTTATCAAAATTAAGCAGAGACTACAATGATGAAATTGGTGATCTACAATTGGAAAAGTTTCGCACAACACAAATCAACAAGAAAAATTGTAAAAGGTAATATATGCTATAGTTAATTATTTTTTGTGTTTAGTAATATTGTGTTTGAGGTCGATAAAAATTAATTTCATCGTGCCAAAAAATATACATGTCCCATATAATTAACACATTAGAAAATAAAATAGGAGAATATAGAATAGAGAGTGAAGATTTGAAAGATTTAATAAAAAAGTTTGAAGGAGAAAAAGTCATAGAATTGAAAATAGAGATGTATAATGTACCCTTTTATACATACTTTATGGGAGAAATTATATTAGAGTTTTTCACCCTTGATATTTCAGGTACAATAGAAGAGATCAATTGTAATAAATATATTAAAATATTAGATTCATCCCCAAATTATTTTTTGTCAAGTATTTATAGTTCATTGGAATCGGAGAAAACATTTGTGGATAGATTTTTCAATAATAATTAATTAAATAAAATATTAAAAACTGGATAAAATATAAAAAGCAGAAAAAAGGAATAACAAAAAAGAATTAGAAAATACAAATCAAAAAGAATAGGAAATAATAAACAAAATTAAAAAATGATTATTAGATGTGGGGACTCATCGGTATGAGGTGTAGGGGCTCGGACCCCTCGACGACAGTCGCCGCCCCATAGGGCAGGCAACTTATCGTCCTTGCGACGTTAAACGAACACACGAAATTACGTTCGATCGTAATTACCTGCGAATACTTGCAGATAATGTACGAGTACGAATCGTGACGTCATCCATCAATCAATGTCACGATTCGTACACGAACCGGCCAGCCGCCACCTACGATAGTAGGGGATGATGCGACCTGGCCGTACTTAAACAACGTACGTATTTTACTACGTACGTGTGTTTGTGTGCACCAGCCAAAACCGGTATAAAAACTCACAGAACCGGCTCTAAAATCGCCAGTGTTCGGTTTGGTTTTGGCTTGCCCATACTTTCGTATGAAGTGGCTGAACACGCTTAAATTCTGTAGAATTTCCTTCTGGTGAGAATATCTCTCACGACAAGGTATTCCACAGTGGTGACCCCGACGTGATTTCGGCCACGTCGTGAGGAGTCTTAGGCGCTTCGGCGCTATTTCAACTTGGCGCAGTAGCGCTGGCGAGATTCTCGCTTGCTCGGCAAATTAAAAAAAAAAAAAAAAATATTTTTTTACCCAGACTAAGACACCTTTTGGTCGTCGAAGTAAGAGTTCACTGAAGTGGGAATTTATACCCCTCTCTTTAAAATAAATAAATAAAGAGAAACAAGACAGTAGACCTGGAGGAAGAAGGTTGGACTCATCCCCCAACTCCCCCGACTTCGACTAGACACTCATTGAATTTAGCAAACATAGAAGAAGGCCCTCAACACCCAGAACTAACACGACTGGGAACTGCAATAAATAAAGAAGATCTTGCAGTTAAAACGTTGAGAAGTGGTCGGACTTTAAGCCAAAGTTCCGACCCGAAAACACCTGTCCTACAAACACAGGAGCCAGTGTTTTCGACCAGCAAGGAAGGCAGAAGTACTGTGGAATACGCTTGTCAACAAAAAGACACAGCAATGGTTCCACCACCAACTGAAAACCCACAACCATCACAGGGAGGCAGTAGTCAGCCACAGCTGACACCCGAAGTTCTGGCCCAAATCTTGCAACTCTTGCAAATGCAACCAGGACAGAACCCCAATCTCTATAGACAAAGGATAGATATCCCGGAATTTCTGCCGAATGAGGTAGAATTATGGTTGACTCTATTGGAAGGCAGGTTCAGAACAGAGAACATAACACTGAACCAGCGGTATACACACATCTGTGGAGGCATGCCCCCACAGATAATCCGCCACATTCCGGACGTCATGGAATGCCCTTCGACAGAAGAGGACAAGTATGCCTGGTTCGTCAGAAAAATAAAGAAAGTATTTGGAAAAACGAAAAATGAAATAATAGACGATGTGATGGGCGGTATGAAGATGGGGGACGACAAACCCTCAATCTTCATGGCGAAGTTAAGACAGAAGGTGGACAATATCGTAGCCCCTTCTGTCATAGGCAATCAGTTCTGCAAGCAACTTCCACAAAGTGTTGTGCAGTGCTTAGCCGCCGTTGGTTCCACGGTAATCAATACATCCGCGGACCTGGACTTCCTTGCGAAATCCGCAGACAATGCGCTCGAATACACAAGGTCAAAGCCGGTGGTCAGCGCAGTATCTGCAGAGACTGGGGAACTCGCTCAACTTCGAGCACAAATAGCTCAGTTGACCGAAGAAGTAAAGAGGAACAAAAGCCAAAGCTCGACGAAACCCAATTGCAGCTGGCGACAAAGATCGAAAAGCAGAGGCAACAACAATAACAACAGCAGCAGAGGACGTCAGTCCCGGTCAAGAGACCGCAGATCTAGTTCCGGAAACAGGGGTCAGAGTTCAACTCCCCCTAGAACATCATCTCCCAAAACCCAGTCTCGAAATTGGGATGATAAGAGTTGCTTCTTTCATAACAGGTTTGGCGCTGAGGCCACCAAATGCAACAACAGGTGCAGATGGTGGGGTAAAACCTTTAACAAGGAAGCGTCAAACTAGAACGAGGGGCCATCTGTGCGGCCGAAGACCCCTCGGAAAAATACTCACGCCGCCTGTTCATCAAGGACAGGACAAACAGGAGACGTTACTTAATCGACTCGGGAGCAGACCTGAGCATATTGCCAGTAAATAAAACCCAAAAAGTACTTCCTCCGAAATACTATCTCCGTACTGTGAACAGTCAAAACCTTCCAGCATACGGACTTGAAACAAGCAAAGTAGACATCGGACTCAGCAAAAATATGACGTGGTCCTTCACGGTTGCAGACGTTCCAAACCCGATCCTGGGTGCAGATTTTCTCGCACACTATGGCCTGATCATTGACCTCAAACACGGCAAATTGATCAATAGTGAAAACAAAAGTGTGGAAGGCAAAACGCTAGCATACAGACTGGACACAAATATATCCAGCTGTACTAAAGTCGACGGACAACTCTTACGGATCCTGTCAGACTATCCTGGAGTCACTCAACCCTCAATTTGCAGGCATCCTACGTACAAACACGACACGGTTCACTACATAGAAACCAAAGGACAGCCTTGCCATGCTAGAGCACGACGGTTATTACCCGACAAACTCAAAGCAGCACGAGAGTACTTCCATCGCATCGTTGAGGAGGGCGTATGTCGCCCCTCAAAAAGCTCATGGAGCTCTCCTATCCACATGACAAAGAAAGCAAGTGGAGAGTGGCGAATTGTCGGCGACTACAGGGCCTTAAACGCCATAACAGTTCCTGATCGCTACCCAGTCCCCAACATAATGGACTTCAACGCGAATATGAAGGGTAAAACGATGTTCACAAAAATAGACATCAACTGGGCATTCCACCAAATTCCTATGGCCGACCAGGACGTTCCAAAGACAGCGGTTATAACCCCCTTTGGATTATTCGAATACCTTCGAATGCCGTTTGGACTACGCAACTCAGCACAAACTTTCCAACGATTTATCAACGGACTGTTTAGGGAATTGCCGTTTGCATATGCATACCTGGATGATATCTGCATTTGCTCAGAAGGCGGTGAGCATCAGCACGAGGAGAATGTGAGAGCCGTGGTACAGCGTATACACGCAGCCGGACTCACTATCAACGTAGGCAAAAGCTTATATGCACAGACCGAAATTGACTTCCTCGGCTACAAAGTCTCGACCGAAGGCATTTCCCCCTTGAAGACCAAGGTAGAGCCAATATTGAACTTCCCAAAGCCCTCAAATGTCGCAGAACTTAGGCGTTTCTTGGGGATGGTGAATTTCTACAGACGTTGCATGAAGAATGCAGCAGCCGAACAAAGTAAGCTGTTTGCACTAATAAAGACAAGTAAAAAGAAAGATAAAACTCCACTCGAATGGAACGAAGAAGCCGAACAGGCCTTTGAAAATATCAAAGAAACACTGGCAAATGCAACTCTGTTGGCTCATCCAGACGAAAGTCTGCCGTTATGCGTAAGTACCGATGCATCAGACTTTGCTATTGGTGCAACATTGTACCAACTGGACACTAACAACATCAAATTACCGCTAGCTTTCTTCTCGAGGAAGCTCTCAAAAACAGAAAAGAATTACAGCACATACGATAGGGAATTGCTTGGAATTTTTGCTGCGTTGAAGCATTTCAGGCACCAGTTAGAGGGTAGATGTTTTTCTGTGTATACTGACCATAAACCCCTAACATATGCCTTCACACAAAAAGCAGAACCGGCATCTCCGAGAAGAGCACGACAGTTGGACTATATTGGCCAACTGACTACCGACATTCAGTATATAAGTGGAGAACTTAACACTCCAGCTGATGCCTTGAGTAGAATCGAAGCTATCTCGGTTCCTGTCCAATTGCCTTATGCTGAAATAGCTAAAGCACAGCTTAAGGATGCAGAATTGCAGGGGCTGTTATCGAACGATGATACTACCCTCAAATTGAGACAGCGAAAAATTCCCGGTACTGATGTTTTATTAACATGTGACATCAGTACAGGTAAGAATAGGCCATTTCTACCAGTAAAATATCGCAGGTTGGCTTTCAACAGTGTACATAATCTGTCACATGCTGGGCCAAAATGTAGTGCTAAACTAATTTCAGAAAGATTTGTATGGCCACGAATGAAGTCTGACTGCAACAAATGGGCTCGCAGTTGCCTGAACTGTCAAGAATCCAAAGTAGGAAGACACACTCGCTCGCCCCTCAAATCATTCAAGCAAACACAGCGGTTTAAAACGGTTCACATGGATCTGGTAGGCCCATTGCCACCATCCCAAGGACACAGATACCTGTTGACGATAATAGACAGGGCAACACGATGGCCGGAAGCAATCCCTCTTCACGAGATGTCAGCTCCAACAGTAGCTGCAAGGTTATACGATACCTGGATTGCGAGGTATGGCGTACCGGAAGTCATAGTCACAGACCAAGGTCGCCAATTCGAGAGCTCGCTCTTTAAAGAGCTGGCAAATAAGCTTGGTATTCAACATAGTCATACCACAGCTTACCATCCTCAAGCCAACGGCAAAATAGAGAGATGGCATAGAGCTCTCAAAGCCTCCATCATGTCACATGATACAAAGAGATGGGTAGAAGTACTCCCTACCATCCTCTTAGGCCTTCGATCCGCCCTACAAACTGATACAGGTCACTCTGCAGCGCAATTAGCGTTCGGCGAAGAGCTACGCCTTCCAGGGGACTTCTTCACAAAATCGAAAGAAGTTAGCCCCAAAACAATGGTACAAAATATAAGAAATGATGCCAACAATTTCCTAAATCAGGCAGCTCGTCATGGCCAGCCCAAGATTTACGTCTCGAAACACTTGGCCAATACGTCACACGTATTTGTTAGAGACGAAAAAATGAGATCTGCGCTGGAGAAACCATACGCCGGTCCTTACAAAGTAGTATCACGAGATGAGAAAAACTTTGTGATACTCATCGCAGGCGAACCAAGAACAATTTCAATCGACAGATTGAAGCCTGCGTACTTGGTAAGTGACGACAAGAGAATAAGAAGGGTGCAAAAGGAGAACCCCGAAAATACGCAGACGAATTCCGAAACAAAAACGGAAGAATTCGTCGAAAAAAGTGAGAAAAACACCTCACATAAAGAAAAACTCAAGAAAACAGTGAGATTTTCGGACGATGTGACCACTAAAACATATGATCCTGAGGCCCCCTTACACCCACGTAAAAGAGGTAGACCTCCAGGTACGAAAAAACGCAAAAATTCACATCCTTCCCGCACGTCCGAGAGGTTAATGCGACGAAAATAAAAATTTACTCCCGAAAAGTAATATCCGTAGTAAAAGTCGAAACCCGCTAAAAACATACGGGGAATATCGGAACTCCGTGAGACAAATAAACTCCGGAGATAAGCAAACGAGGAATGCCAACAAAAAGAAGAAGACAGGAATAAACAAATCCACGTGCAATACGGAAACAAAACATTGCAACGTGCGAGTACCGTTAACCGCAAAGATAATCTCTACGACGTGACGTCACAAACGGAGATTCCTTTGTACTTAAAATTCAAAAAATAATATTCACTGAGTTTATTTCAGGCATAACTCTGCTTAACCCGATCAGAACTTAACCGGAAAACTTGTATACGGCCGAGAATTTTAAGCGCTATCCCCTCTACGTGTAGATAAGAAGATCCGAAAATAAAGAAAAATAACTGTAAAGGTAAATCGAAAAATGAGGTAAAAACATCCGTTTCAGAACCACCGATTTACTTGGTCGTTTCTTGAGCTTAATTTTTGGTACCTTCTCCTAACTACAACCCATTCTGTTCTAATGTCACGAATACCTATCCCGATGTCCGCCAGCTTCCACTTCGCCAAGACATCCGCTGAGAAATCAAAAACTCAGCAGATGACGAAAGCGAAAACAGAGCTGGATAGGATAGAGGAGGAGCTGTTAATGGATACAGCTCCTCCGGTTGCTGATGTACTGGCGGAGATGACGACTCCACTACCGCCGGTCATCTCTCCTCCCCAATCTCCAGAGGAGACGACTCCGACTCCGGAACCCCCGAAGCCGGACCCGAAACCCGAAGAGAAGAAGGAAGCGATGGGCTTCCTATTCACGGCAGAGAGGGCCGCGAATGAACGGGCGAAGATGGCCGCCTGGACATCGGGGAACACAAACTCCCCGATGCACAGAAAGCCAGTATTCAAACGTCCGCTGCCCCCTCACTCCCGCCGTCATCCCTACGCCCACGCGAAAAACGCGAAACCGAGGCATAGGGGTGAAACCAGCCGGACTAACTACCTGGCCCGAGCAAACGCCCGTAGGGAATCCTACGAGTGCGTTGGGGCCGCAGTGGGCAGTGCTCTGGCGAAATGGGAGGCCGACCAAAGACGTAAGTAAACCCGCACGTCCCCCAGGCCTTGCGCATTTTTGGTCGTTTTTGTGGCGCAAAAACTGGGGGGGAGTAGCTGTGGGGACTCATCGGTATGAGGTGTAGGGGCTCGGACCCCTCGACGACAGTCGCCGCCCCATAGGGCAGGCAACTTATCGTCCTTGCGACGTTAAACGAACACACGAAATTACGTTCGATCGTAATTACCTGCGAATACTTGCAGATAATGTACGAGTACGAATCGTGACGTCATCCATCAATCAATGTCACGATTCGTACACGAACCGGCCAGCCGCCACCTACGATAGTAGGGGATGATGCGACCTGGCCGTACTTAAACAACGTACGTATTTTACTACGTACGTGTGTTTGTGTGCACCAGCCAAGACCGGTATAAAAACTCACAGAACCGGCTCTAAAATCGCCAGTGTTCGGTTTGGTTTTGGCTTGCCCATACTTTCGTATGAAGTGGCTGAACACGCTTAAATTCTGTAGAATTTCCTTCTGGTGAGAATATCTCTCACGACAAGGTATTCCACATTAGAAAACAAGAAATATATAGCAATTACGAATATAGAAGATAGTGTGTTAGATTTTCAAAAAATAAAAGAAAAAATAATGGCAACCCCCCAATATATTAAACCCATCCAGGCACCTCTAGAAAAGGTTTTTAATGGAAAATACTACCTAGACTGGAGGAGAATGATTATCTCTGCTATAAGGGGAGCTGGGTATTATGACATATTTGGGGACCATGAATATTTAAAATCCTATATCACACATATTGACGATTTGAATTTCAGACCCGATAGTGAAATGCTCAATTACTGTAAAATGTAGGATAACGCTAAAGCATTTATAATGGAAAGGGTATCTAATGACATAACCAAACAAATTAAGGATTGTCATAATACAGCCGTAATGATGTTAAAAAAATCGGATAATATATATGGGTCAAAAACCACTGTAACGGCAAACATGGCTAAGGCTAAATGGATGGAATTTAGATTTCAGTCAAGGAGGCAATATGAGAGGATTTCTCAAAAAATGGGATGAATTAGTCACAGATGTACGAGACAGTGGGAAAGAAGTGAGCAAAAAGGAGGAATTAGAGAATTAGCAGTTGGCCCTATGTTATGAACAGGCTCTAGCAAAAATGCAATTCAAAAATTTACCTAATAATGAAAAAAAATATGGATAATTTTAAGAGGATATTGCGAGAGGACTCTGATCAGAAGTTTCATGATCAGACAATGAAAAAACAAAATAATAATAATAATAATCAAAACAGTTTTAGAAATAATGCAAATTACAATAATAATTATTACAGGGGTAGAAATAGAAATTATAGGGGATGTAATAATTATAGAGGAAATAATAATAATAATAATTATTATTATTATTATAGGAATGGGAATTAAAATTATAATCCCAATAATCCAAATAATGGCAATGGAACAAATGGAAATCAAAATCAAAATAATAATAATAATAATATGAATACTAATAACAATAATAATTATAGAGGGAATAACCATCGTGGAAATAATAATTATAGAGGCAATAATTACAGGGGTAATAATAGAAACCCACAATCCCAACAATACTGAATGTTATAAATGCAGTCGAAATGTTCATATTGCACAAAATTGCAATAATAATACTTCACAACAAAATAATAATGAAAACACAAATAAAAACCAGAGTAATTACCCACCCAAAACAAATTAAAACCAAGCAAATTCTAGTAAAAAGGAAAATACAGAACAACAGGTAAAAATGTCATGCATGGTTAGGAAATTTACAAATGAACAAAACGAATTGTTATTGAATAAATTAATTTCAAACAAAAAAGAAAATGAAAATTATTGTGAATTAAAAAATAAAGCAATTTTAGATGGGGCAGCGGAGGTGTATTTAACGTCTGATTTAAATAAATTAATTGATGGTAAAAAATTTGTTACCTCAATTAAGCTACAATGTGCAGGAAAAAATGCATTCCTGTACCCTACTCATACTGGAAGGATGATAATTAAGATGGAAAACTCAATCAAAATTCAATCATTGATAGAATTGAACGATGTCCATTCTGACCTAAATATGGATATTATTTCTGCAATTAAAATAACAAATACAGGAATAATAAACATAGATCAGCAAAAGAATATTGCAAATATATATTTCATTGAGAACGGGTAAATACTAATAACAGCCCTCAAAGAGAATGGAATTTTTTATATATATTATAATATTGAAAATACAAATAAAAAAAATGATATTAAAAAAAAAAAAAAAAACATTAATAATAACATATTAGAAAATAATAGTAATATTGATAATGATATTGAAGATACTAACATGATAAAATTTGTGCTCCAGTAACCCAAGGGGAGAAAGATGAATGGGACAATTTTTCGATAGAATTAGAAATAGAAGATGAAAACGAGAATATTGAATCACCTCAGGGGGTGAAAATGAACAAATAGGAACAAATAACAATAATAATGAACAAAACATAGATAAAATAACAAACAAAAATAATTAAAAAAAAAAAAATGCTGATAGACAAAAGATAAGGTAATTTGAATACAAGATATTTGCAAAAACTTAAGACTTTAGCAGTAGGAATTCACAAAAATTTAAATTTTAGGGATGAGGATTTTCAAAATTGCCAAATATGTTGTATTGCAAATAATTCAAAGTTGGGTCATAATGGTATTAGGGCAAAACCAAAACATAAATTAGAGATAACATCTCAGATATAATGGGTCCATTTACGCCTTCTGTTGCAATTCAGAAATATATTCTGACTTTTATTGACCATTACTCAAAACATACCTTTGTAATGCCTGTTGCCAATAAAAGTCAAGTAACAGTGGAATTCAAAAATATTATAACATCCATGAAAAATAAGTTTCCTGATTATCCAATAGGCACAATCAGATGTGATAATACCAGGGAATATACAGATGCAAAAATAACTAATTATTGTAGTGAGGTTGGCATCACAATGAATTACATGGTCCCGTACTCCCCAGAATTAAATGGTGTGGCGGAAAGGCAAAACCAGACATTAATGAGGAGAGTACGAGCCATGCTCATTGATGCCGATCTTGATATAAAATATTGGTCATATGCTGTTGTAACCTCAGCATACCTAATGAATAGATCCCCCACAAAAGCCAACGCAGATTACAAAACACCCTATGAATTATTTTATGGGATTAAACCAAATCTAAAAAATTTAATTCTTTGGTTCATTAACCTATGGACATATTCCTTTAGAGGTAAGAAAGGAAAATGCAACAAAAGCAAAGTCTAAGTCGAAAAATAAAATAGACCCAAAATTAGCACATTAGAAATAACAAATAAACCTCTAACTATAAAAGCAGCTAATTATGAATATGATTTAGGGATAATTAACCCCCTAGTAATGAATATCAATATTAATTGTAATAAAACGTATATTGAGGATTGTATTCCCAGAAACGTTGCGGAAATAAATACAAACCCATTTAGGGATGAACGGATTAAGGCCATAAATGATGAGTTCAATTCCCTTGATGATATGAAGGTATGGGAAATAGTGGATTATGACCGTCAAAAATTAATAGATACGAGATGGATTTTCACAATTAAGTATCATGAATTTGGAAATCCAAAACCAAAAGCTAGGTTGGTAGCAAGGGGCTTCAAAGATAGGATGAAATATAATATTACCAAAACTCATGGCCCTGTTGCCTCAATTAGTACCATCAGATGGTTACTTTCTACAGTCAATAAATATAAATTAATACTTGTCCAGTATGACGTAAAAACTGCCTATTTAAATTCACCAATTATAAAACCATTATACGTAAGAAGACCGGAGGGAATAAACATAAATTCAAACCAAGTGTTAGAACTTAAGAAATCAATTTATGGGCTGAAGACTTCAAGCAAATCATGGCACGACTTGTTGGACTCCAAAATAAAAGAAATGGGCTTTTCTAAAACTAAAGCTGATAGGTGTCTATATCAAATGAATAATGGAAATGAGAAAATATATTTTTTAAGTTACGTGGATGACATATTAATCGCTTCCAACACACAGATGTCCATAACGAAAATAAATGAGGAACTGCAAAAATCATTTACAATAACTATAATAAATAACCCTAGATTTTTGTGGGACTCAAAATAAAAAGAGACATTGATAATAAAACAATAACTTTATCACAATATAAGCATATAGAGAAAATGATTAAAAAATTTGGAATATCTGAAATAAAAAATACAAATACTTCAATGGAGACAGGACTTAAAATAGACAAAATACAAAATGGAAAAGACGATACAGAATATAGATCATTGATAGGGGGTTACTATACTTAGCTAGACTAATAAGACCTGATATAATTTTTCCAGTGAAGTTTTTCTCACATTTTCAGAATAATTCAAATGATACTCTTAAAAATCATGTAAGGAGAATATTTAGGTATGTAAATTCCACAAAGAATTATACATTAACATACAAATCTGAAAGGGACAGGATACAAGCCTATATAGATGCTTCATATGCCCCTCAAGTTGACAAAAATAATATTAATATAAATAATTTACAGAAAGGTAAATCGATAACTGGATTTATGATTTTTGCAAATGGAGGTTTGATTGAATGGAATTGTTCTAAACAGACAATCTGTGCTTCATCTAGCACCGCCGCAGAAATCATGGCAGTTTTTGATACCTTAGACATTATTAAAGTTATACAATATAAAAATTTTGAAATTTTTGAAGAAAAAATAACAGTAGATATCATGGAAGACAATATCTCCACACAAAAAATATGCTCTGGGGGAAGTCAAAAGAAGTCAAGGGCCTTCATGATTAAATGTTATTTGATTTTGGAAGCAATGGAAGAGAAAATTATACACTTTAGGTCAGTAAGTTTGAAAAATCAATTGGCGGATATTCTGACAAAATCGTTGGACAGAATGAAATTTGAAAATATGGTAATAAAAATTCTGAAAAATACCAATTAACATATACATATAATGGTTAAATCGTTTATTTAGAAATATATCCGTCCAAAATACAAGTCGTCCCAAGTCCAAAATTACAGTCGAAACACGAAATATATTGTAAGAAAAGTACCCCTATAATATTAGAAAATAATACTCAACAATAATATATTTCGAGAAATTACTTGTCAAAAATAGATACTCGATTTTCTTGAAGACTAAACAATGAAAATTGCATTAAAATCGAGCAAGTCAAAACCCTATAATGTAAGAGAGAATAGAAACACCATGCAATTTTGAACCAGCGTGAGAAAAATACACAAAAAATTCCCACACGATAGAAAAAAGGAAATAGCGATCAATAAACACAATGTAGATAAAATTCCTTGTAGCTCATTACATGACCACAAATAAGATTACGGCTACAACCTTTCTTATCGATAAATAAACATGTTCAACACCACTTCAAACACAATAGACAAGCACAAAAGATAAAACCAACGGACAGCGTATATTATTCCTTCATTCTATTGCATGCTAGAAAAATTTATAAAATAATAAAACGTAACGTTCAATGCATGAATATCTTTATCAACGGAATTACATTTGTAAAACCTTTTTTCTTTTTTTTTCTTTCTTTATTCGACCTTAAAAATGTTCTCACAAACGATGCAATTCCGTGAATCATTTTGTTACCAAAATTTTTTTTATTCTTTTTTATTATTCATTTATTTTACCACACAAAAATTTTTGTACACGTTACCATTTTTTATATATTTATTGGAACTTATTTATGCATGTTAATTAACTATTTATTGTATTTTATACCATTTTATTTTTTAGAAGCACAGCAAAAACAAAATTATTTTCCTTTCAAGGTTACCACAACTATATATGTATTTGAATATTGTATTTTCGTAATAATTTTTTTTGTTTATTTAATTTCATTTTTTATTACTTTCAGCGGTCATAATGATGAAGAATTCGAACTGGTAAAATTTCAGGGGGATGTTGTAACGGAAATCCTACCTCATCTCCTTCTTCATCATCATCATCATCATCACCACACCATATATATATGTCATACATTCTACTTCTCTCACAAATCGCTTCCCCTACTTTCGATCACCGATAACGCTGTGCTTCGCCATTTCATACTAAATCATATTTTACTTCCAAATATATTTTCAGTCTGCAAATAAATTTGATATGAGGCGTGCAGAACGAAGATCAAAAGAACTTGAGACTTGGTTATTTTACAACATTTAATTGCAGACTGAAATATATTTCACAACTAAAATACATGATGGCGAAGCACAGCATTATTGGTTCAAGAAAAGTAGGGGAAGCGGTTTGTGTGTGAGATGAGCGTATGACATAAATATAAGATGATGGATATCTTGTGCCAAATAATCCAATCGATGCAGCTATGTAACAACTGTATTTAAAGGAATATCATTACATTATTACATATTTCTAGAAAAACCAAGACGTACAATATAATATTACCTACCTGAATCAAAAAATAAGATTGTTCGACACACGGTTGATAGCGATACGAAAATTACAAAAATTATTAGAGTATAATGCCGCACGTTATAGTGTTAAGGGTTATAACATCATACTGTCGATGTGTCGATTAATTCTCTTATAGGTACGCAGGGAGGCTTATCTTAATCGTGGTAGCTGATCCATGTTTTAGCATGACGCCCAGTCGACTTCGGGTAGACGTAGACCTTATATGCCCACCCTGAGAACAAAGACCGGGGATTACAAGATGGTTACGGCCGTACCCCTAGGGGGGGCAGCTCCATTCGGTGCCGCCAAGAATCCCATGATTCATTTAGGCCATTGTAACCTTTGCCGGTGTACGCAGAGAAAACCCCCACACGTACGTACCCCAGCGCTTCCACTTGACATGGTAATGAGGTCGTATTCGTCCGTTGTACGACTCTAAACTGCACTACCCCGCGGAATCGTCGATGTAGGGGACTAGCTTATTGATGTGATATTTTCTTAGACTGTTGTTGACGTTTATTTCAACAATATGTTTTGAAATTATTTTTTTTATTTCAAAAGGTCCTGTTCTAATTTCATCTAGTTTCGATCTGTTGAGCTTGTTTCCCATCTCCACGTAGACCAGATCTCCAGTATTGAATTTCCAATCTACATGTGTTCGGTTATATCGCTCTTCGTTATGTTTGTGGGATCGTAAACTGTTTTCAAAAGCTTTTTGCTTGTCCCTGTACCAATCCCTTTGTTTAGTTAGTTCCATTGGAGTTATGTTGCGGGACTCGCCGGTTAGTAAGTATCTTGGCGCGAAGCCAGTGGAGGAGTGTGGTGTATCGTTATAGTCTTTTACGCATTCGTGGGCAGTGGTTTTCCACGCTACTTTGTTTCGTTTCTCATTAATTCGGCATCTTATTTTATTCACCAATGTTTGATTGAGCCTCTCATTCAATCCATTGGAGAAAGCACAGTCTACCGATGTGAAGATCGACTCGATATTGTTATTTTTCAAAAACTCTTGGAACTCGTTAGATGTTATACTAGGGTTTTGGTCGGCCAAAAGGATCTGTATATGTTCGTCATTGTCATTCATAGTTTTTTGTAAAAGTTTGATAAGGTCAGATGCTTTTTGGGTTTTTGATGTGGAAATGAAAGCATGACGGGTGAAATGATCTACTAATAGATGAATATATTTCTTTGTTGATCGTTTGTCCCCAAAATCCACCGATAGTGTCTAATGACATTATCTCGAATGCCTTGGTTGCGGGGCCAAGATGGCCGAGTGCGCCAATATTTATCGGTGGGCGAGTCTTGTTTTTTATGCAAATTGCACACGATCTGCATTGACTTATGATTTTTTGTTTAGCATTCCTAAAATAGTAATATTTGTTTATTAAGTTTGTTAAGTGTTGTGATCCTATATGGCCAAATGAGGTGTGAGTCTCTTGAATGAGTTTTTTCCCTAATTTTTGTGTGATCATGATTCGATCTGTATTCTTTTTGTATTTTATGTTGTTTCGTGTCGTTACGTGTTCGGAGTTTATATTCTGTTGGTCGTTTTTTATTTCCTCCAGAGTCAAAGTATTCACGACACTCAGGATATCCTCCAGCTCGATTTTATTGTCCACAGGGTTTCTCGAGAGGCAATCCGCCTCTATGTTCGTTTTCCCAGGGTTATATTTAATCTTAAAATCGAACTGAGAGAGATAATGTGTGAGGTTGCCTAGTTCCTCGTCTGTGCGAGCCCTGAGGTTAAGGTTTTCTAGTGGCTTGTGGTCAGTGTAGATTGTGAAGGGTATACCTAACAACCAATACTGCCAGAATTTAATGGCTTCTCTTACTGCAATGCATTCCAAATAAATTGCTTTTTTTTTTCTTTGCGCATCACTAAATTTTTTTGAGAAGAAAGCTACTGGTTTTTCAGTGCCATCATCTTGGATCTGTTTTAGGACGGCGCCCATGCCTTCAATAGAAGCATCGGTGTATATATTTGTGGTCGCATTACGGTTAAATATAGCCAGTATTGGTTGTTCTGTTAAGATTTTTTTGGCTTTTTGAAAAGCTGTTTCACACTGTTCTGACCACAAGAAGGGTTGGTTTTTTCGTAATAAGTTATATAGAGGATCTAATAGTGTTGCAGAACCTACAATATATTTATGGTAAAAATTAATTTTTCCTAGAAACTGTCGTACATTTTTCTGGGTTTTGAGAGTTGGAAATTCCTGGATCGCTTTTAGATTATCTGTCATAGGTTTGACCGTGTTTTTTGTAATCTCATGGCCTAAATATCTTACTGAGTCTTGAGCAAATGAACATTTAAGTAATTTTAGACGGAACCCTGATGCTTTGATCGCATCCAGAAGTAGCCGTATATGGTTTAAGTGATCCTCAAAACTTTTAGAAAAGACTAGTATGTCATCTAGATAGTTAAAACAGAAGTCATTGAGACCATACTTTCGTATTATTCCTGATAGTATACGCTGAAAAATTGAAGGACATGTTTTAAGGCCAAAAGGCATATTTTTCCATTTGTAGTGACCTGTTTGTGTTATGAATGCTACTTTTTGTCTATCTTTTACTCTGAGTGGGATAGACCAAAAGGCCATGTTAATATCAAATACCGAAAACCATGAGCTATCTCTAGTCTTAGCGATAAGATCGTCGATATGTGGAAATGGAAAAGGTTCAGGTACTACTAGCTTGTTTAGATCTCTAAAGTTGCAACATAGACGAGTTTTTTCCTTTTTACCATCTTCACCTTCTTTTTTAAATGCTAACGTGACTGGTGTGGCAAAAGGAGACGTAGACTCTTCGATCATATCGTGTTCAAGGAGCACTTTAATTTGTTTCTCGATTTCAATTTGATCTTTATATGAGCATTTATAAGGTTTCTTTGAAACGTATTTGTTTTCATTTAATTTTATTTGCGCCTCAAAATCTTTGACTTCACCTATATCGTATCTATTTTTAGCAAAAATGCAATCGTAACCGTAAATAAGTTTAGTTATTTTTTTCTGTTGATCTTCATTTAAATGTCCAATTTTTGCCTCAAATTGTTCAATCGGTACATGTTTGTTGAAGTTCACTTGAGCTTCTACGGATTTTGAAAGATCAGTATTTATTGTTTTGTGACATTTTGTTTCATCATGAACTTTTTTATGATTTTCATTTTTGGGCTCTTCATAGCGATGTATTTTGAGCTCGTGATCTTGCCAAAGTTTGAAAGCTTTGATTGTGTCAAGACCAATGAGCACGTTATAGTTGAAGCGTTTGTCATCGAGTACGAAGAACCGTATATTTTTTGTGGCGCCGAGGCAGGTTAGATTTAGAAGGACTGAACCTTCAGATTCGCCCCTACCCTTGATGATCTTAAATGTGCATTTTTCTTTTTGATTTATTTCTCTGTTTAAAGATGTTAGATAACTCTTTTTAATCATCGTTATGTTGGCTCCGGGATCGTACAATCCAACGGTATCCTTTTGTTCTATCTGCACATTCAAGGTTATCAAGGGGGGCAGTTCTAGTTTTTTGTGTCTGCGTTTTTATTTAGTTCATTTTCGAGTTCTGCATTGTTTGCTACTTTAACATTTTTGAAAAGCTTGGGGGGTTGAGACCTATTTTTAAGGGGGTTATCGGGTTTGTCTTCATTTGCCGGGTTCCACCAGCAAGAATCGTACGAGTGTGCTCGTCGAACCCCAGTTGCTTTTAAGCATCCTGAACACACTACTTCGGTTCGAGCATTCTTCCCTCTGGGAATTGTATTGCTCGCGGGTACTTGGTTCGGTGTGGTAATGACCGGAGCATTGATCTTATTATTTTTTTGTACCAGAGATTCTAGTTGGTTTAGTTCTTTCACAAGATCAGCTTGTGTTTTAATGTTGCTTCGTGGAAGCCTATCAGTGATAAAATCGGGTAACCCCGTCACTACCAAAAAGATTCGGGACTGCACTGTCATACTCTGTTCTACGTCTAATAATAAATTCAATTTTTTCAGCGCATATTCGCTCAGTGATCCATCTAAATATTTATAGTTTATGGCATATTTTATGTCTATCCACCCTTTGTCTCCAAATGTTTCAATCATAGAGTCTCTCCATGTTTGCCAGGGATCGGACAGATCTATTAATTTTAACTGTAACGAGAACCAATCGAGTGCACTCCCTTCTATAAATAACCTAAGCGCTTCTGCAAATTTATTTTTATTGACTCCTACCCTTAGGCATTTGCGTTCGAAAATGGCCAGCCACGCATTAATATTAGTATTTTTACCCTTACCTGAGAATTTATCGATTACAATATCTTTCGTAATTGTATGAAGTGTTTTCGTGTTTACCGGCGATGATTCTACAGTAGAGGGGGTATGTGAAGACGACAAATCATCCTCGACCAATTCTTCAAGCATATGATCTTTATAGATTGCGTTTCCAACGTCGTTGAAGTATAATTCACTGATATCATCCGGCAGAGCGACGAGGACATTACGATACAAATTGTGTGATTTTAACACCCGTATTGCTGCTTGGATCGGTGCTAATTCTCTCAGTTCAGGATGAGACGTGATCGCCTGTAGATCTGGCGGGAAAAAATACGTTATCAGTCGTTCGCCATCGAGAAGCGGCGTTATTGATTTGACACGGTGCTTGGATGTCTGGGAGTCAACTTTGTCGTATATGATGAAAATTCTACATTTCAGTGGCATGATGGAACAAAAATTTTTCGATTTATAAGATGATGGATATCTTGTGCCAAATAATCCAATCGATGTAGCTATGTAACAACTGTATTTAAAGGAATATCATTACATTATTACATATTTCTAGAAAAACCAAGACGTACAATATAATATTACGTACCGGAATCGAAAAATAAGATCGTTCGACACACGGTTGATAGCAATACAAAAATTACAAAAATTATTAGAGTATAATGCCGCACGTTATAGTGTTAAGGGTTATAACATCATACTGTCGATGTGTCGATTAATTCTCTTATAGGTACGCAGGGAGGCTTATCTTAATCGTTGTAGCTGATCCATGTTTTAGCATGACACCCGGTCGACTTCGGGTAGACGTAGATCTTATATATATATATATATATATATATATAATTGTGATGATGAAGAAGGAGATGTGATGGGATTTCCATTACAACACCCCCCTGAAATTTTACCGTTCAAATTCTTCATCATCATGTCCGCTGAAAGTGAACAAATTATTATTTTTCATGAATAAATTTCGAAGTAAAAAATAAAATAAAAAAAATAACAAATTGAATAAAAATTACAACGACGATATGATTTCAATATTATTATGGTAACTTGGATTTCATCATTAAAAAGAATAACTTTTTGGTTTGCTGTGCTTCAAAAAAAATAAATAATTAAACGAATAAAATAAATAAAATACAATAAAATGAAATAAATAACTTGGTAACATGCATAGGGATATTTAAATAAAATATATGATGTATAAAAAATGGTAATATGTGATAAATATTATAAGAGAAAAAAATGGTAACATGCAAAAATATTCGAATAATTATGAGTAATAGATGATTCATATTATCGTGTGCTGAAAAAAGAAAATGGAAAAATATTCACGAACCCATATTAAAAAAAAAATATATTCACAATGGTATTTTCGATTATGGGTTCAATGCATTCAGAAAAATGTTACGTTTGGTATCTTATCTTAAATACATGACAAGCAACGGATTGTAGAATAATATTATTTTATCTTTCCTGTGTTACTATTGTATTTGAAGTGGCATCTAACATGTTTTCACGATAAAGGCAAGTTCATCGATTTATCTTAATTGCGGTCGTGTAATGGGTTTTAATCTATATTGTATTTATTGTTGACCGATTTCCATTCATCCTTCGTGTGGGAATATTACGTATTTTTCTCTCACGCCTGTTTGAAAAAGTATAGGGTTTTTATTATTCAATTGTAGGGTTTTTTCTTGCTCGATTTTAATGCAGTTTTCTTTGTTACATTTTCCTAAAATTCAAGTATCTATTTCTGGCAAGAATTTTCTAGTAAATGACTTTTGTTAAGTACTATTTTTGTGATAATTTTAGGGTTATTTTTCAGCAAATATTTTCATATTACGACTTTAATTTGGACTTGGGACGACTTGTACTTGGAAGAAAATATTTTTTCTATTTTATATTTTTTGAAATAAACTAATTTTTATGTATTATATATATACATTTGTGTCATTTAATATTTTGACAACTATATTTTCAAATTTGGTGCGATCCAGAGATTTGGTCAGAATATTGGCCAATTGGTTTTCCAAACTCACCGTTCTAAAATATATTATTTTTTCTTCAAGTGCCTCTAGGATCGAATAACATTTAATTATGAGGGCTCTTCATTTTTTCTGACTTCCCCCTGAACATATTTTTTGGGTGGAAATATTGTCCTTCATTATATCTACGATCAATTTTTCTCCATATATTTCATAATTCATAAATTGCATTAATTTTATCGTGTCCAAGGTATCAAAAACTGCAATTATTTCTGCTGCAGTACTTGATGAGGTGTGCATCGTCTGCTTAGAGCAATTCCACTCCACGAAGTCTCCATTAGCAAATATCATAAAACTAGTTATTGATTTACCTTTTCCAAGATTATTTATATCAATATTTGTTTCGTCAACTTGGGGTGCATATGAGGCATCGATATAAGCCTGTATGCCATCCCCTTGTGATTTATACATTAAATTATAATTTTTTGTTGTATTGACATACCTAAAAATTTATTTTTGAGTGTGTCATTAGAATTATTTTGGAAATGGGAGAAGAAGTTGACTGGAAATAATATGTCCTGGTCTTGTGAGTCTTGCTAAATATAATAGCCTTCCTATCATCGACCTATACTCAGTGTCATCTCAATCATTTTCAATTTTGTCTATTTTTAAACCCGTTTCCATAGGGGTGTTTGTATTTTTCAATTCTGAAATTCCAAATTTCTTTATCATTTTATCTATGTGTTTAAATTGGGAAAGTATTATCGTGTTATTTTTTATATTTCTAATTATTTCCAAGCCTACAAAAAATCTTGGGTTATTTATAATTGTGATTTTGATATTCTTCTGTAATTCCTCATTTATTTTTGTGATAGATAATTGTGAGTTGGATGCAATCAATATGTCATCCACATAACTTAAAAAATAAATTTTTTCTTCATTGTTATTAATTATATATAGACATCTATCACTTTTTGTTCTAGTAAAACCCATATCTTTTACTTTTGTGTCCAATAAATCGTACCACGATTTGCTGGATGTTTTTAACCCATAAATTGATTTTTTTTAACTGAAGTATTTGATTTGTATTTATATTTATTCCTCCAGGCCTTCTTACAAAAATAGGTTTTATTATTGGGGAATTTAAGTACACAGTTTTTACGTCATACTGGACGAGTATTAATTTTTCTTTATCAACTGTGGATAATAACCATCTTATAGTTCCTATAGATGCTACTGGGCCATGGGTTTTGGCAATACCATATTTGGTTCGATCTTTAAAGCCTCTTGCCACCAGTCTAGCTTTAGGTTTTGGATTTCCAAATTCATCATATTTGATTGTGAAAATCCAACGTGTATCTATAAGTTTATGGCGATCGTAGTCTACTATTTCCCTAACCTTCATGTCATCAAGAGAATTGAATTCGTCATTAATTACCTAGATCCAATCTTATCTAAATGGATTAGTATCAATTTCAGAAAAGGATTTTCGAATATTATCCTCTATATATGTTTTATTATATTTGATATTAATATTCATTATAATTGGATTCATTATACCTAGATCATATTCATAATTTGCTGATTTTATCGTGAGGGGTTTATTGTTTGTTTGTAAAGATTTTATATTTTGTGATTCGTCGACTTTGACATCACATGAAATGTACGATTTTGTGTCATATGGATCTCTAAGACAGTACCCTGTATTAGTATAGCCCATCATTATATTTTTCTCAGCATTATGTGCTAATTTGGGATCGATTTTATTTTTTGATTTTGATTTTGCTTTGGTAGCATTTTTTCTCCTCACTTCTATAAGTATATGTCTATAGGTTAATGCACCAAAGACTTTTAAATTTTTTAAATTTGATTTTATTCCATAAAATAATTCGTAGGGTGTTTTAAATCCCTCGTTTGCTTTGGTTGGTGATTTATTGATAAGGTAAGCTGAGGTCACCACAGCATAAGACCAGTACTTTATGTCAAGGTTGGCATCAATTAATATAGCTCGTACTCTCCTCATTAAAGTTTGATTTTGCCTTTTGGCAGTACCATTTAATTCTGGTGAATACGGCACTACATAGTCCATTGTTATTCCAACCTCATTACAATAATTTACTATCTTAGCATCAGTATACTCCCTCGCATTATCACACCTTATTGTCCCTATGGGGTACTCTGGAAACTTATTTCTCATTGATACTATAATATTTTTAAATTCATTTGTTACTTGACTTTTATTAGCTATAGGCATAACAAAAGTGTATTTAGAATAATGATCTATAAAAGTTAAAATATAATGTTGGTTAGCGACTGACGGCGTAAATGGACCCATAATATCAGATGACGCTATTTCTAATTTCCTTTTTGGTTTAGTCCTAATTCCAGTATGACCTAATCTTGAGTTATTGTCAATACAGCATATTTGATAATTTTGAAAGTCTTCATCCCTAAAATTTAAATTTTTGGGAATGCCAATTGCTTAAGTTTTTAATTTTCGAATGTATCTGGCGTTTAAATGCCCAAGTCTCCTATGTATTAACATTTTTTTATATATATTATTAGTTATTGCTTTTTTATTATTATCATTCTCTTTTTCATCATGATTTATTGATGTTTCAACATTTTCACTCCACTGAGGTGGTTCATTATTATTATCATCTTCCTGAATTTCTAATTCTACAGTAAAATCTTCCCATTCATCATCACCATTTTGGGAGACTGGAGCACATATCATATTTTGCTCGTTTCTATTAATATCATTTATTTGTCAATTATTATTATTTTTATTTTCAAATTCCTTCCTCTTTTTTTGCAGTCATTATTATTTCTGCATTTTCTATGAAATAAATATTAGCAATATCTTTTTGCTGATCAATATTAATTATTCCCGTATTTGTGATTTTAATTGCTGAAATGATATCTAGATTTAGATCTGGCACATAATGAACATCGTTCAATTTTATTAATGACTGAATTTTGTTAAGATTTTCGACCTTGATCACCATTCTACCTGTGTGAGTGGCATATAAAAATGTGTTCTTTCCCACACATTGCAATTTGATTGGGGTTACAACTTTTTTTACATCTACCAATTTATTAAAATCAGATGTCAGATGCACCTCTGCAGCCCCATCCAAAATTGCTTTATTGCTTAATATTGTATAGTTAAATTCGTTATTGTTTTTTTATTTTTTATTAATCAATTCATTCAATAACCATTCATTATTATCATGATTAAATCTTTTAATCATGCAGGACATTTTAACCTGTTGCTCTACGTTTTCTTTTTTATTACTATTTTGTTGATTTATTCCTGTTTTTGGGGGATAATTTCCCTGATTATTATTCGTATTCTCATTATTACTACTAGATTGTGTGTTATTATTATTACAATTTTGTGCTATGTTTATAACATTTTGTACTATTTTGATTACTATTCCTATTATTTCTCCGATAATTATTACCTCTATAATTTCCATTACCTCGATAATTATTTCCTCCATAATTTCCATTACTACTATTATTCCCATTATTATTATTATTATTTTGATTCATTTCATTATTATTATTAATATTATTGTTCCCGTTGTTATTATTATTACGATTGCCATTCCTATATCCATTGTTTCCATTACCATTACCTCTATAATTATTCCTATTATTATTGTCATTGTATCTAAAATTACTATTTTGTGGATTATTATTATTTTGTTTTTTCAAGATTTGATCACAAAATTTTTGATCAGAATCTTCCCTTAACATTCTTTTAAAATTATCTATATTTTTCTCATTCGTGGGTAAATTTTCGAATTGCATTTTAGCTAGGGCCTGTTCATAACATAAGGCTAATTGCAAATTCTCCAATTCTTCAGTTTTGGTAACCTCTTTCCCACTATCACGTACATCAGTAACTAATTATCCCATTTTTTTAAGAAACCTCGCATATTGCCTCCTGGTTACAATCTAAATTCCATCCATTTGGTCTTTGCCATATTCGCAGTAACAGATGTTTTTGTTCCATAAATATTATCCAATTTTTTTAACATCATTATTGCAGTATTGCAATCCCTTATTTGTTTTGTGATATCATTTGAGACTCTTTTAAGTATAAATGCTTTGGCATTATCTTGCATCTTACAATAATTTATCATATCCTTATACGGTCTAAAATTTAAGTCGTCTATATGATTAATATATGATTCTAAAAATTCGTGCTCACCAAAAATATCAAAATACCCAGCTCCCCTGATGGCTGAAATAATCATTCTACGCCAGTCTAAATAATATTTTCCATTAAAGACTTTTCCCAAGGGTGCCTGTATTGGTTTTATTTCATTGGGGGATGCCATTTTTTCTTCGATTTTTCGAAAACCTAACAAACTATTTTCTTTATTAACAATTGCTATATATTTTCTATTTTAAATTAATCCTTTTTCAATTTCCTTTATTAAATTTTCCTCTTTTTCATGCATTTTATAAAGTCTTTTTCGTTATTCTTGTTTCTATTTATTTCAGTATTCACCAGTTTTTTATTTTTCAATTAATTAAAGAATCTATTCATAAATTTATTTTTCGTTTTTTCAAAACTATAAATTCTGTTCGAAAAATAATTTATTGAGGATTCCAAAATTTTAATATATTTTATGCTACTAATTTTCTCGATTCTACCAGATATATCTATCACAAACGATTCTAATACTATTTCACCTGTAAAATATTTGCAAAATCGCAAATTATATGTTTCAATTTTCACGTCTATTACTCTCTCACCTTCAAACTTTTTTATTAATTCTTCTAATTCAACTTTATCCACTTTATATTCTCCAATTTTTCCTTCAGACAAATCTATTACGGGGACATATATAATTATTGGCTGTGGAAATTATTTGCCTCAATTCAAATACAATAGTTTTTAACACACAAAAATAATTAACTACAACATATATTACCTTTACACTGTTCTTCGATTTCTGTTGTGACGATAAAAAATTTCTGTCTCTGGAACTTCGCTGGTGACCGTTGTACTTCCTGCTTGAATTTGGATTGGAGTTGGCTGAAAAAAATGGTCTTCGATGAATGGATTGCTGTTGAATCCTCAACAACAGGAGCAGGTTTCCTCTGGTTGTTCTCACGATCTTTTTGGCGCTCCTTTCTGGATTTGGCGTTCGATGACTTCCAGGATTGGCCGTTATTAAGTCTGGAACGATCAGCTTAGATTTTCGATTTAATTTAAATTTTTTCAAAAAATGAAATAAAATTAAAATTCTAGTTTAAACTTCTTGAAAAAACATGGTAACAACTTCGTGTATTATTCACCAAGAAACATAAAAAATTTTTTGCACAACAGTAAATCAATTCAAAAATATTATATCTGCATTTATTTAAAGATTTTGCAAGTCTCTCCTCAAAGTTCTACCACAGCAATGGCTACCATGTTGTGAGGCGTGCAGAACAAAGATCAAAAGAACTTGAGACTTGGTTATTTTACAACATTTAATTGCAGACTGAAATATATTTCACAACTAAAATACATGATGGCAAAGCACAGCATTATTGGTTCAAGAAAAGTAGGGGAAGCGGTTTGTGTGTGAGATGAGCGTATGACATATATATATATAATTGTGATGATGATGATGGTGATGATGATGATGAAGAAGGAGATGGGTGGGATTTCCATTACAACAAAATTTAATTGTGAATAAAAGTCTCATGTTCCTTTTTGGTCCTCACTTACTCTACCACACAAAAATAATTAATGAGGCAAGGATGAAATAAGAGAGTTCTTTCAGCAACATAGAGCAAACGTATATTAAAAGAATGAAAAATAACATTGAATAGTTTTGGTATAGATTAAGATGTCCGCCAATCAGTGTTACCGTGGTATGAGATAATTAAATGTATGAGTTTATAAGCAGTATGATCAAGAGAGTAAATAGTCGGAGTGAGGAATTCATTCCAACAATAATTGATATGAGGTTGTAAGTACAGGAGATGTTGTTCGCAGGTAACTTTATGTCTCCTCGTTGGTTGTGCGCATGTGCCTGAACTTGTCTTCTTTCCATAATATGGTTAATTTATTTTTTGATATTTCGATCAATTGAAGGGAATTTGTCGATGAATTCTCTTTGATTTATTGCGTTTATTGGCATTAATTCATCGACGAATCAAAGGGGGATTTGTCGAGTCAAAGGGGATTTGTCAAAAAATTGAAGCCATTAAATACACCCAAATCCCCTTTGATCTGTGTGTTTTTATAGATATTAATTCGTTGACAAATCGAATAGAATTCATCGTTGAATTCTATTCGATTTGTTTGCATTTATTGGCATTAATTCGTCGACGAATTAAGGCTGTGTAATGATATTTTCATACATATTATTTCAAATATTCTCGTACTTTATTAATTCGTATTTTCCCACATTATTCTTCATATTTCCGTCTATTTACACTTCCTTTCATTCACGTCATTTAAGACTAGTTCAAACTTGCCTTTCAAGTCTTGACTTGTCTGATGACATCACCTCCGGTACACCATAAACTGTTTTCGTCTATATTCCATGATGTCATCTTTTCTACGAATATATTTCGATACCTTGCAATAATTCCAATTCTTATTAATTTCTTAAACAATCCTACTTTTGTCATTTCCTTTTAATTTCATTGGTTTTACCTGAAATACGTTTTCCTCAAACAACCAATCATATTCATATCTCCCACAATACCCAATTCAAATCACTCGAACTTCACCCTTATAAATAGTCTAATGTTCTGTATATTCATTCATTATTATTCACTTTATTCACTCAATCTATTATTATTATTCGTAGTTCATTCATTTTTACTCTTACGTTGTTCATACTTTGTAATAATCTGTTCACCTTTTATAATAATATACTCTTAAACTACTGTGGAATACCTTGTCGTGAGAGATATTCTCACCAGAAGGAAATTCAACAGAATTTAAGCGTGTTCAGCCACTACATACAAGCGTATGGGTAAGCCAGAACCAGACCAAACACTGGCGATTTTAGAGCCAGTTCGGGTGGTTTTTATATGGCTTATTCGCGTGGACACAAACACACGTACGTATGAAAATACGTACGTCAGTGAGGGCGGCCAGGTCGAATCATCCCATACCATGATAAGAGATGGCTGGCTGGTTCGTATACGGATCGTGACATTGTTTGGTGATGTCACAATTTGGTACTCGTATATTACCTGCACGTACTTGTAGGTAATTACGATCGAACGTATTTTGTGTTTCGTTTAACGTCATATAGACGAATAAGTTAGCCTGCCCTTTGGGGCGGTGACTGTTGTCGAGGGGTCCGAGCCCCTTGCCTCATACTGTTGAGTCCCCACAACTACTATTGTGTTTATTTGTAACAACTATACCGTTACAGGCTGTTAAATATACCTGAATTCCCCTTGATTTTTGTGGGTTTATAGACATGAATTTGTCAACAAATTCCTTTCAATTATTGAGTATTCAACGACTGATTCATTCACGCGTATAATTATCACGGTGGGATTTAAATTTCATTTTTTATAACAAACTATATGGAAAGAAGACAAGTTCAGGCGCATATGCACAACCAACAAGGCGCCATAAAGTTACCTGCAAACAACATCTCCTGTGAGCACCAGGACCAAAAAATGAACACAAGACATCAGTTTAGAACGAATATAATAATCAGACTAAAACATCATGCAAGAATAAAATATAATATGGTATACCCTTTGGTACCATATTCCCCCAATTTGAATGCGACTGCTGAAAGACAGAATCAAACAATTATGTCCTGCGTTGGAGCAATGCTTTTCGACGCAAATTTAGATTTTAGTTTCTGGTCTCTGGCTGTTGTAGCAGCTGTTTATACTTTATACAGAACCCCAACTAGGGCAAACAAAAATAACCTAACACCATTTGAATTGTTTTACAGTCATAAACTGGACATTTCAAATCTTGAAGTTTTTGGAGCAATGGCTCACCGACACATTCCACTAGAGATAAGACAACAACAGGCTAACAAAAATAAAAGAAAATCTATCCAAAGTGAACATCCCAAACTAACACAGCGATCGGAAAAAGGCATTTTTGTTGTATATACAACAACAGGCTATTGCATATGGGATCCAATAAATAACAAGTCACACGTCACTTGTGATGTTAGATTCGATGAGACTAAAAATATAATACAATTATATAAAGATAATAATAATAAAATAGATAATCTGGTCATAGAATATGAAAATGACCCTGAAGAAACTCCGGTTTTGTTAAATTTAATTAACACCAGGAGTAGCCTATACATTGAGGATTGCATCCCTCAAACTTTCGAAGAAGTGAAAATAAATCCTTTTTGTGACCAATGGCTCTCTGCCATCCAAGATGAGCTTGAATCCTTAGCTGAAATGGGTGTCTGGGAAATTGTCCCAAAACCGAAATATGTTAGATACATCGACACAAAATGGTGCTTCACAACAAAACCCAATAATTCGGGTGTACATATACCAAAGGCTGGATTAGTAGCCAGAGGTTTTAAAGATCTAACAAATTATTCGTTGTCTCAAATATACGCTCCATTAGTCCAATATTGGTTAATCCGTTGGATATTGTCCGTAGCCAACAAATACAATTTAAATTTATTACAATTCGATATTAAAACAACATTTTTAAATTCAGAAATTAAATACCCTATTTATATTACATCACCCAAAGGTTACCAATTAGGCAAAAACCAAATCCATTTATGGACTTAAAACCTCGTCCAAAAGTTAGTATGATTTATTGAACTCAAGGGTAGTTCAAGCTGACTTCATCCAGTCAAAAATCGACTGTTGCTTATATACAAAACAAGATAGCACAGGCGCTATGGCTGTTTTAATTGTCTATGTAGACGACATGCTCCTTACTAGCAACAATGAAGATTGGACAAATAATTTAATATCAGTTTTTAAAACGTATTTCACAGTTAAAATGGAACAAGATCCAAAATTTTTTGTAGGCTTTGAAATTAACCGTGATATCATACAATAAACAGTCACCTTAACTCAATTTAGATATATTGATAAGATGTTCCAAAAATTTAAGATGACTGATGCAAAACCCATATCAACGCCTATGGAGACAGGCTTGAAAATAGATAAACCTAAAAATGGACTGATGATACTGAATATAGGACGATGATTGGAAATTTGCTGTATATTGTGAAACTAACGAGACTAGACATTGCATTCTCAGTGAATTATTTCTCTTGTTTTCAGTCTGCATCTAAACCTGAAATAAAGAATTGGGTTCGAAGGATTATCAGGTACTTGAAGTCCACTCGGGACTATGCCTTGGTCTTCCATTCGGACAAATCACAAATAAAAGCTTTCGTCAACACATCATATGCCCCTGATGTCAAAGACACGTTAATAGAAATAAATAATTTGGAGAGGGCACTCCATTTCCAGATACATGATTTTCATTTGCAGTGACTTACTTAAATGGGCTGTTCATCAACAAAGAACAGTTGCAGACTCGTCAACTGCATCTGAGCTCATTGCATTACATGATGCACTTGACGATATCACTGTAGTCTGGAGATTAGTGGAGAGCATATTTTCTGTAACTGAACCCGTGCAGGTGTTTGAGGATAATATCCCAGTGTCACAGATTGCATCAAGGGGCAGCCAGAAGCGATTCAGGTCTCTCATGATTAAGTGTTATGTCTTGTTGGAGGCCTTTCAACAAAAAATCATTACTTTCAATGATATACGTTCATCTGATCAATTGGCCAACGTTTTCACAAAAGCCCTTTATTCGAAAACGCACGAAATTGTAATTTCAGAGATACTCCGTGTAAGTCAACTTTTCAGATAATTTTTTTTATTAACCCTTCAAAATTTCTGATGTTTTGGGATTGAACTGCGGATGCATGCCGGTCTTCTAACATCTGTTGTAAACCGTGCGGTTCAAAAATTTGTTACATACACAATTTTATTTTTAAGTTTTACTTCATTAGGTTCCCTGTAGCTGCTCTGCCTCTCTTATTGATACTCAGTATCCCTTTATTTTTCCATTGATTCCAACAATAGTCTATATCTTACAACTCAATCCTACACACACAAATAATTTTGTATATATATTTAAATTAAGATGAATTATAGATTCTCTCCGACCATATCACAGCATTGATACATAATTATTTTTATATTATACATGTTTATTTCAATAAATGCACACACCATAATAAATTGAGATTACCTACACACACATCTAGTCTATACCATGAATGTTATTTTTATTTTTTATATATGCATATGTGAACCATTTCAATTGACGATCATTATTTATGTAATTGTTGCTTACTAATAATGCTTTTGTTATACAATACTATACGTTTTCACTTTTTTTTAAATGTTTGTGATCCATTTATTTGTTTACCATTTTTTCATTTTTACACGTACATTCGGTTATATGGAATTGCAGAGACAACCTCATGACACGACTTTATTCGTTTCCAAGTTCCAACTTTACACAAATTGTACTTAAAAATATATAATGATTTTATACTTTGCCATGTGGCAGCACTGATTCCCAGCTGGGGAATATTTGCTAAACGCTGATATTTTTGTACCTTATCAAAATACATTCATGATGGTTCTTTTTGTGCGTTTCTTTTCAATTCGATCTTCAATCTTCATCCAACAAAAACAGAACATCATCAGACAATATCACAGACAAACACATAGTGAATAGTAAACTTGGTTAGTAGAAAATATCTCAACTGCGAGTCCTTAAATGGCGCTGTGAACAGTGATATCTAACAAAATAGAACTCTACTAGTATTCGTAGTATACTGTTTGCGTAATAAGGAATTTAAATTGGTAATCAGACAATAATCACTGTTCTTATGAATAGAATTCGTAGATGAATTATGGGAAAAGTACAGTTTGATAAGGGAAAAAACTTTTGAATGGAATACACATTTCATTTGGTTGCCTTCAACATTTTATCAGTATGCGCAGTCCATTTTGTATATTGTCGAAGTCTATAACTGATCGTATTGAGTTCTTCTTTAATTTCTTCAATGATCCTAGCACATTCAATTTTATAACTCCATTTCTGGGCAATCGCCATATGTCTCTGGGATTTACATAAATATGCATGGCGATAGTTGAAGGTTTTTTACTAGCGATTAATCTATAGTAAAAAATAAAAAATATTGATAATATCGATAGATTTAAATGAACCAATTTTTTTTTAACTATCTCGAAAAGAGGTATAAATTTAGCCAAATTTTTCTGATAAACTCTAAAAATGGTCTTATTTTGTAAAAGACTAAAATTTAATTTTTAACAAAAACTATCGCAGCGATAATTCGACCTGCTGTCAAACTGTCAATAATTCAATATTGTTTAAAAAGGTATCGAAAGTTCAATAGTACTGTGGCCCATCACAACACGCATCTGTTGCAAAAATTCACAACAGAATGCGCAAGTGTCATACTTCTTTTTCAGCTCTTCCGTATTCAAATTCCCTTTGATATTTATTCCCTAATTCTAAAATGTTTCTTAATGTTAAGTAAGACTGATGTACTCGTTCGACAAGGTTTATTTTATACTCGTACGTAGGAGTCACGGATAAAGTATTACTCGAGTAGTGAATCTTTACCTGAGTATTTTTCTGGAATATAGGTGTCAGTCAGTCCTATTTCAAAATATTTTTTTAAAAGCTCAAACAAAAGTTCAAACTGAAAAAATAAGTTGTTTTGCCATATCCGCGGATCGCGAGATTTCATTTAATATGTATGAACATGTTTTTGATGCGTGGTTAATGCACGAAAGGATGAACAAATTACTATTAATATGCTAGCAAAGAAACCTGGCAACGTGGTAAAAATTACTCATCTCAGTTACGTAAGAGAAATACACCTCATCTCGCGGCATCAAATGCATTA
>WOFM01001785.1:0-11126 GCA_011428145.1 Ericerus pela | reverse complement strand
TTTTTGCGCTCACGGTCTATATATTTCGTCTATAAGCTTTATTGTTACTGGGCTCGGCCCGCACATACTACTACACATATATACGCAACCGACCTGATTGGTGTTTGTGTGGTGTCGTGTATTCATACGCACACACCCACAATTATTATTACGGTTTGGGCTATGTGACCATTTTGACCACATATATAACATGTGGGTTAGTTGATTATAATTTTTATCATTACCTCTATAATTATTTCCACGGTAATTTCCATTATTTCTATAATTATTTCCCCTATAATTTCCATTTCCATTGCTATTCGTATTATTATTATTATTATTATTTTGTGATTTGGTTCATTCCCATTTGCATTACTATTTGTACCATAATTTCGATTGTTGCCTCTATAGTTATTATAATTATTACCTCTGTAATATTCCTTCCTCTATAATTATTATTACGACCTCTAAAATTATTATTGTTGCCATTTCCATTATTACGGTAGTTATTATTATTATTATTCTGGTAATTATTATTATGTTTCTTTAATGTCTGATCTCTAAATTTTTGATCAGCATCTTCCCTTAAAATTCTTTAAAATTATCGATATTTTGTTCGTTGGGGGTTAGATTTCAAACTGCATTTTGGCTAATGCTTGTTCATAACATAGTGCAAGTTGCAAATTTTCCAATTCTTCCTCTTCTTTTACTTCATTTCCACTATCTCTTAGATCCGTAACAAGTTCATCCCATTTTTTAAGAAATCCTCTCATATTTCCCCCAAGTTGAAATCTGAACTCCATCCATTTAGATTGGCCATGTTGGCTGTAACTGATGTTTTTGTACCATATATATTATCCAATTTTTTTAATATCATTATGGCTGTGTTACAATCTCGTATTGTTTGGTAATGTTGTTCGAAACTCATTCAAGGACGAATGCTTTGGCATTGTCTTGCATTTTACAATAGTTAATCATTTCCTAATTAGGCCTAAAATTCAAATCATCGATATGTGATATGTACGATTCTAAAAATTCGTGTTCTCCAAAAAGTCGTAGTAACCAGCACCCCTAATGGCTGAAATAATCATTCGTCTCCAATCTAAGTAATACTTTCCATTGAACACCTTTCCCAATGGAGCCTGAATGGGTTTAATTCATTAACACTCGACATAATTTCTTCAACTTTTTTAAATCCTAATAAATTATTTTCTATATTCGTGATAGATATGAATTTTTTACTTTCTTCTTTTTCTTTTTCGATCTTTTTTACTAGATTTTGTTCTTTAAATTCAATATTTTTATTTTCTGGTACTTTTTCTTTTTTATCCAGTTTTCTAATTCTTTTAAAATTTTATTATTTATTATTTTAAGAATCTATTTACGAATTTTTTCTCTGATTCTAACGAACTGTATATTCTATTCGAAAAGTAATTTGGTGCCGAATCAGATATTTTATTATATTTAAATGAACTAATTTGTTCTATTCTACCTGAGATATCAATTGTGAAGGACTCTAATATTATTTCACCCGTAAAATACGTGTAATAAGGAAGATTATATTTCTCTATTTTCAAATCTACCACTTTTTCCCCTTCAAACTTTTTCAACAATTCCTCCAATTCCTCTTTCTCAATACTATATTCGCCTATTTTATTTTCTAATACATTTATTAAATTTGACATGTATTATTAAATGGGAAGGGAAAAACGACTTTATATCACCACCTCAAATCTGCAATTCAGAATATACGTAAAAAATAATTTAACTACACCTATATTACCTTTACAAAAATTAATTTTCTTCGTTGATCCGTTGTTGTGTGAATTCGTATTTGCTTAATCCCAATATCACCGTCGTTGTCTCCGCTGAATTTTGTATTAGGTTGGCCCAAAAATTTGTGGTCTTCGTAGTTAAGATCTCTGGTAGAGTCCTTGATGGCGGGAGCAGAAGATTTCCTCAGGTGGTTCTCTGTATCGTTGGCAGTCCTTTCTGGATTGTAGTTTGTTGACTTCCAGGGTCGGCCGTTATTGGATCAGGAACAGTTTTTGGTTACGTTTCTATTTTTTTCGACTTCAAAAAAAATTTTAATTAAAAAATTCGAATTTTAACATTCTTGATTCAAACGATATTTTCAGTGAATTTTCACTTCAAAAAAATATAAATTTCAACACAACAATAAATCAATTTCAAAAAAATCAGTCTGCTATTTCATAATTTAACATTATTCTTTTCTTACTATTCAACCACAGCGATGGCTACCATAATGTGAGGCGGTAATGACGAGGAACGAAAAAGAGTAAGAGAGAAGTATTCACGACAGAATTTATTAGCAGACTAAAATTAAATTTGGTTATAAAATATGAATTAATATGAAATGGCGAAGCAACAGCGATAGCGGATCGAGAATGGTAGGGGAAGCACTTCGTGACGAGAGTGTACGTATGACATATATATAGTGTGATCGTGATGATGATGAAGAATGAGAGGAGGTGGAATTTCGTATCAACAAAATGTTCCCGACCATTTGGAAAATGTTCTAGGTTATTCATATTTGAAAATTGAAAAATTAGATGGGGTAATTAAAGAAAATGGGAATTCAAAGATTGAAAAAATTGTTGGCATAAATTTAGGCATATCCACCAATAAGAGCTATGCATCAATAAATCAAATTTTAAATTGATTTAACTGAAATTTTTGAACTTCTGAGTTTTATAAAACTACAACTTTACCGATTTAATTCGTAATTAAAAGCAATAATTGTGGTAAGAAGAGACCTAGTCAAAGGAAAAGACAATAAGTATTAATAAATTTGATAATGAACCAACATTTTGAACAGGGATACGCCTGTTTGTTTTGAACACAGCTTTTTATCAGTATTAGCAGTCCAGTATGTATATAGTCAAAGGTTGAGACCACCAATCCTTCTCCCCTCTCACTCTGCGAACACACGATTACATAAAATACATAATTTATTTATATCTATTCGCGGCTACACTGTTCTACCACTTCCGCCGCTCATTCGTTCATTTCCGTTATCATTTGTTTATCACTCTTAAATGTACTTTGCTTAAATTATGTATCTTCTATGAAATACACTCGCTTCTTGGACGGAACTTCGCTTAAATCTTTCTTTCTTGTTACATCTCCGGTCCTCATCCTCTATATGGTAGCATCGCTCGGTAACAATCCTTGTACCTGAAACAAATTTTTTTAAAAATAATTCAAAATCTTTTAATATTGTGAATTTTTTTTTAAGTCAAATCTTTTAATATTTTTCGTGAATAATTGTGTTTTTTTAGTCATTTTTCGTAATTTTTATTTTCGTGTTGGGTAACAAAGTTCCAACTTATTTTTTTTTTCGAGTCATTTTTTTTGTAATCGAAAATTTTTATTTGAATGCTGTAAACATTCAATGAGTTTTGTCGTTTGCTGAATAGGATTTTCCCTGCTTGTGTATAATCCGGCCAAGTGTACAAAAGTTCTAAGACTCGTCAATTATTTAACTGTTTGAGAGCCCTGCTTGTGTTGCTCAAAAGTTGGTAAAATCATTAGTGTCTGCCCTGATTGTGTATGAACTAATTCGTCGTAGTCATCAAATTGGTAATAAATCGCCTTGAGCCATCAGAAATTGATCAGAAACCAACGTAAAAGCTTCAAAAATCATCAACATCAAAATTGGTATTCATCATCTCAATCAAAGTTCATCATTTGGTATCAATGAAAACTTCAAAATTCAACTTAAATTCTCACCGAAGTACGTCCTCCACAACCAAAGCGCAGTTTAACCATCAAAGTCTAGAGCATTATCTAAAAAATTCTTGAAAACGAACCTGAAAATTAGAAAATCACCGGTTAAAAAGGTATTAAATGAAAATTTTCCGCTGAAAACAGGTAATAAAAAATATATTTTTTGTAATTTTTTCGCAATTTTTTCGTAATTTTCGTGTATTATCTCGCATTTTTGCACTATTTAATCTTTCGGAATCAAAATTTAACTTTTATATTTGAAAATGCCGTTATTTTCAAATAATTTTGGCCTTTTCAAAATTTATCTAAGTACAAATTTTGGCAAGTTCATTGCAAAATTTTGCAGCCACTTTTGTCTTGGAGTGTACAACTCGTGACGTAAGCACGGCTCGTTTCGTTCTTTTGTTCGAACTTGTACACTAACCTTTGTTAAGTGCAACGAACCTACGAACTCTTATCTACGTCCATTGTATAAATACGTTGGCGCGGTTTTCAATTTCAAACCACCATTTTGTTGCAAATTGTAAATTTTTACTGTTGCACAATTGTGTTGAAAACACTAACAATTTTTTTTCTTCGAATTTATACTTAATATTTTTTTTTCTTTTTTCTTTTACTTCGAATATTTGAATTAATTTCAATCACACAATTCCTAATTTCGTTTAATTTATTACGAATATACGATATTTTTTTAAATTTCGAATTCTTTTTCCTACCATTTACAAATTTTTTTCTGTATTGTGAATTTTCTTTTTCTCTCACATTACCTCACGAATTATTTTACCTCATTCTTATAATACATCTGGTGCTTAATTATTTTTAAATCACCTGCAATAATTTTCATTTTTTTTTTCTTTGTTTCGAATTATTTGTTCTGTTGGTATACAGAATTAAATCAAATTTTCCCCCTGTTATCCAAAATTTTTAATTTTTCTTTCCTAATTACCTGGTCTGAAAGTAGCTAACTTCATTTCACCATCACCTTTTCATTTATTTCATTTTTATTAATTATTACTTCGAATATTGATTTCAATTACGAATCATCTTGGGTTGTATAAGTCTTGTTTATTTTTTTTATATTTTTTTTTAAAGGGAAGTGTCCAATCTCAGCTTTAACGTGTGTTGTCTCTTGCCCAGTGTGGACCTACTCGAGAAACACACAAGGACAAACTAATATACTATCGTCATAAAAATACATTGTTTGGTTAACACAGGGACGGCAATCCTTTCCTTGCGGCATTTGCTGGGGATTGATATCCGTAATATTTTTTTTATTTTTTTTATTTAATTAAAGTTTAGTCAATTCATTAATTATGAACACTGACAATAATGATCGAGTTTCAAACATTTTCCGTGGAAATGGCTATGAGGGATGGCGTGCAACTGTCATAAGCACCCTAATTGGTAAAGGCTGCCACTCCACAATCTTTCCCACTGCTCATGAAACTAGTTATATTTATACCTCATCTGAAGAACGCCTTACGTGTAAATGGCTTAAATTCTTTCAAACTCAGGAACGGGCAAAAGCCCACATTTTCAAAAGACTCGACAAAAGAATTCTTCATCATGTCAAAACTTGCGATGTTGTTTCTCAAATTTTCGAAATTTTGGATGCTCGATATAGAAACCAGACAGCCACTAACATCATGGTTTTAAAATCAAAATTTCAGTCCCTTCGCTTTGATCCAAGGAGAGGTACCATCCGTAGATTCTTGGAATATTTTTCGACTATTGTTGAAGAACTACGTGATGCTAATTACCCCCTATCAGAAGCAGATGAAATTGATCAATTAATGATGTCATTACCTGAAAAATTTGATACTGTCTTCTCTGAATTTCGTCAATTAGAAATAGAAAAATGAACTACTGTCAGGATCACAAAAATGATACTAGAAAAATGTGATCGTATCGAATACTCTAACAAAACTTTTCTCGGGTTTGATCAGCCCAAATCATCATACCAACCGATGAATAATAAAAGAAATTTTAGAAATTTTAGAAATAATAATAACTCCAATAACACCAATACGAATTATAATACAACTAGTTATCTTAACAATCACAAAAATAGTCAAACTAAAACAAATAGTTATCCCTCTAAAGATAACATTTCCCAAATGGATGTTACATGTTTTAGATGTAACAAAAAAGGACATATGTTCAGGACATGCCCTAATGAAACATCAACAACTAGTAACACTCCTCAACCCCCTAATCAGAACAGTAGCTCGAAATCCCAAAATTCAACAAACACGAACTCCCAAAATAAACCAAATGATAAATCTAATTTTCGTGTTAAATATTCTATGATGTTACATTCAAATCTTAACCATTTAAGTTTTGATGACATCGAAGATGAATTTTAATGGCCCAAGCCCCCAACAGTATTGAAATCTGCCCGCCAAAAAAACCAACTACACACGATGTTATTAGACAATGGAGCAGATGACCACATGGTCAACGATCTTTCAAAATTAAGAAACATACGCAAAGTTGACAATACTCGTAGAGCACTTTGTGCTAAAAAAGGTGTAATTGTAAACCCCACTCATGTTGGATCTATGTATGTCAATGTATGCAATTCTAAAGCAGAATTTTCCACCATTCACTTAAAAGAAGTATATTATGATCCTGATTTGAGCCTTGATATTTGGTCAGGTGCTAAAATCATGGAGTCTGGAATCTTCAAAATCATAACTGACACTGATCATGCAGACATCATAAATAAACAAACTGGAGAAATCACCATAACCACTCCAAAGAGAGGTTCCATGTACTACATAGATTATGAGATAGTGGAAGAAGATGAAGGACAAAAAGTCTATCAAGAGCTTGTATGTATGCCTGTCCCTAATACGACATTAGATCAGGAAGATCATATAGATGATCAAAATCAAAATTTTGAAGAACAAATTGAGGCTGAAACGAGTAATCCACAACGAGAGCAGGAAAGCATTGACCAACCTCAAAATTTACAAGATACTGCAGTGGAAGCAGTCACTCAGGAGGCTTATTCCGAATCAGAGGACAAATTAAATGGAGAGAGTGTCGGAATAAATAGAAAGCATAAGAAAAATATTAGTAAAACTAAAACACTTTGGCATAGGAGATTAGGTCATCTAAGTGGCAAAAGCCTCAAAGCCTTATCTAAAGTAGTTGTAGGCATGCCCCAAAATGTGGTCTTTAAGGATGATGACTTTGCCACATGCGAAATATGTATAAAAGCTAAATCTACCCGACTTGGTCATCATGGTGTGAGAACTCGACCAACTAGGAGAATGGAAGTAATCTCATCAGACATCATGGGACCCTTTCAAGAAGCTTATAACGGAGAAAAATTCATTATAACATTCATTGACCACTATTCAAAATATACTCTTGCCTTCCCTATATTGAGAAAATCACAGGCCTTTGATAAGTTTAAAGAGTATTATTTATCATTCAATACTAAATTCCCAAATAATCCCATCTCTGTACTCAGAACGGATTAAGCAAAAGAATACTAAGATTCAAAGATGACACAACTCTGCTCCAAAAAGGGAATCACTTTAGATGATGGTGTGGCATATACCCCAGAACTAAATGCTATAGCCAAAAGGCAAAATAGAACCCTACTCAAAAGAGTTAGAGCTATATTATACGACGCCAAAATTGATTTTAAATTATGGTCCACAATAGTACTAGCTACCCCCCATATCATCAATAGAAGTCCGACCCGTGTCAATTTAGGAAATATTACCCCCTATGAAAAATTATACGAGACCAAACTTGACATATCCCATCTTCGAGTTTTTGGTGCTATTGTCTACAAACATTTTCCAATTGAACAGAGACAGCAATCAGCAGTCAAAGCCAAGGAGAATGAAGAGGAGCATCTCGACCCAAAATTCCTACCCCGTGCAATAAAAACTATTCTAATCGGATTTTCGAATGTAGGTTATCAGGTATTGGACCCCATAAAAATGAAATCCTACAAATCCTGCGATGTTAAATTTGATGAGACAAAAACATTAGCCGATTTTACCTGTAGACCAGAGGAATTACAAGTGAAACCCTTAGAAGAGGAAATAGAGGCAATCTATAGGGTCAATGTACTAAAACAAGCCTCACTAGAAGACTCACAATTTATAGAAGATTGTATGCCTGTAAGTTTTAGTGATATTTATCAAAATCCTTTCAAGAAAGAGTGGCTAAAGGCTATCAATGATGAGCTGCAATCAATGTCAGACCTTCATGTGTGGAAAATTGTAGATCGTCCACCTAACATCAAACCTATAGATACACGTTGGATATTCAAGGCCAAAGCCAATGAAAGAGGAATAATGTGCCCCAAAGCAAGACTCGTAGCTAAAGGTTTTATGGATCAATCCGAATACACCATGACAGAAACCTATGCACCTGTTGTGCAACTTTGGTTAATTAGGTGGATCTTATCCGTAACCAACCTATTAAACTTACAACTAGTTCAATACGATGTCAAAACAGCCTATCTTAACTCCCAAATCAAAAATGACATCTTTCTAAATATTCCCCTAGGTTGTAATGTTGATAAAACAAAATTAATAAAACTCGAAAAATCCATCTATGGTTTAAAAACATCAAGTAAAAATTGGATTGAGTTACTGGATACTCATCTTTCAACATCCAATTTTACTAAATCGAAAATCGACAGATGCGTCTACATACGTAAAGATGAATCAGATGGCATTGCCTTTATGATAATTTACGTGGATGACATCCTGCTAGCAACCAACTGCCCCGAGTGGATTAATGAAATAACCACCCACTTCGAAACACGTTTCACAATGAAAGTCATCGATAATCCATCTCACTTTGTAGGTTTTGAAATAGAAAGAAATCGTGAATCACAAATTATAAAGCTCACACAAAAACAACAAATCCAAAAGATTCTCCAAAAATTCAAATTATGTGATTCTAACCCTTCCAAAACACCTATGGAGACAGGCCTAAAGTTGAGCAAATCTGATGGAACTGATAACAAAGAATATAGATCCATGATTGGCGCACTATTATACGTATCTAGAGGCACAAAGCCAGACATATCCTTTTCTGTTAATTACCTTTCAAGATTCCAAAATTGTTCTGACGACACCAAAAAGAATCATGTACGTCGAATCATCCAATACTTAAAATCCACTATTGATCTTTCACTCGTCTATAGATCCAATTCTGAAGGCATATCTGCTTATGTCGATGCATCCTATGCCCCCGACATCGATGATCAACCTATAAATTTAACAGAATTAGAAAAATGAAAATCAATAACTGGTTACTTAATTACCATGTATGATGACCTTGTAAACTGGGGCGTTCATCGCCAAAATATTCATGCTTCATCATCCACAGCAGCTGAATTAATAGCTCTTCACAATTCTTTTGAGGATATTGAACTTGCTTGGCTCCTCAACCGTGAATTCTTCTCAATTGACACTCCTGTAACAGTATACGAAGATAACATTTCTGTCATACATGTCATTTCCGGAGGAGGGCAAAAACGTCTTCGAGCTCTCATGATTAAATGTTATGGACTTGCCCAAGCCTATAACAATAAAATCTTCATATTTAAACAAATAGCTACCGAAGACCAATTAGCTGACTTACTCACAAAAGCCTTATCCAGTAAGCAGCACATTTCTCTAACCCATAAAATCCTGGAATCTCCAAATCTTGATCCATAAAATGTCATATCTAATATCAGATCCACACCTGTAATACCACAAAACAAAATATTTCACATTAATAATTTAAAAATTTCAATTTCAAATAAATCTACCTTACCTATACTTACCTTGTTCACTGCATGCTATTTATCTTAATACCTAAAATAACTTAAAAAAAAAAATGCATGTTACTATATTTAATCTTCCTTATATATATATTAATTACTCAAATATGTACTTACCATACTCGTCCAATTTAGTTACCATTTTTATTTTTATATATATACACATTTTCACCATTTTTATACATTTTTTTTCAATTCATGATTTTTTTTTATATGTAATAATCTAATTAAATGTAACAACTCGTAAAATTTAAAACATTTTTGTAACACCCGCAGTCGTGATCGGTTCAAAAGATTGTAGGGGGGTGTTGAGACAACCAATCCTTCTCCCCTCTCACTCTGCAAACACACGATTACATAAAATACATAATTTATTTATATCTATTTGCGGCTACACTGTTCTACCACTTCCGCCGCTCATTCGTTCATTTCCGTTATCATTCGTTTATCTCTCTTAAATGTACTTTGCTTAAATTATGTATCTTCTATGAAATACACTCGCTCCTTGGACGGAACTTCGCTTAAATCTTTCTTTCTTGTTACATCTCCTGTCCTCATCTTCTATAACAACAGAAAAATTATTAATAACTATCGAACAAGTCAGGAAATTTACAAAAAAATTTTTTAAAAACACATAAAAATGCTAGAACTCAAAAGAAAATATTGAAGATCAAAAGTTGAAATGTCAAACTCGAAAGTGAGGTTATTTCTCTTAACTCTTCGATAATATATTCGATTGATCATTTACAGTTGAATTTGACATTTCCTTATATTTGTTCCATCACTAAAAACTGATGCCGAAAATTTTGTTGTAATACGATTTCTTCACTCCCTCACGAGTACGTAAACTCATACACAACCTGTAAAATAATAAACTCGTAACTTTATTATGTTTCATATGTGGTAACACTGATTGCCATCTGAAACTGACTATACAGAATTAACATGGACTACTATTTGATTGAAAAATACGTACAAAATTTCGTTATCAATTGCCAAGACATAGGAGAAAAAAGTTAGTCGGGTTGGGTTGATAATGATTACAGTGTTCTTTGCGCGGTAATTTTATTTAGAATAGAAATTATGAAAATGTAATTTAATACCATAGAAAATGCTTAAATATAATTAATTCAGTTCAACCTCAAATTTCAGCAATATTTTACTGTTTTACGAATCCTTATCATACCCAACCCGACTAACTTCGTCTTACATCTTCTAACGTCATTCTTATCACAAATAGCAGTCCATGTTAATTCTGTATAGTCAAAGATCTGAAACCTTTTCTATCACTGATCGAACGTAGGTTGATTTCCATTTGTCAGTTGTGTTGTAACAATGAAGTGAATAAATCTTTTAAGATCTACTTTCCATTTTTCACTGTGTTTGAATTCAAAGATCTCATCTCTCCTCAACAAATTTAATTTTTTTCATGTTTTTCAATACATTTGATGTGAGATAGAGTAAGCAAGGACAGAAAAAGAACCCCAGACTTTTATTCTCTATTAAATTTAGTCGCAGACTGAAATTACATTTGGAAATAAAATATGATTCAGTACAAAATGGCAAAGCACAGTGTTATCAGTGATTGAAA